>AOUM02000080.1:0-107547 GCA_000359685.2 Pyrenochaeta sp. UM 256 | reverse complement strand
AAGTAGCTACTCTAGTATCTATATAAAGTTTAGTTTAAGTAAACCTTATAAAAAGAGATTAAATAGTTATATAAGAAAGGAACCTAGTTAGAATAACTAATTAGTAAAGAAGACAACGGCAAGCCTGTATTGGGGAATGGACGCACCTCTTTTAGGCAATCCGGGCTTCGCTTGCGGTTTGGCGCTAGCGCCTGAATAGGTAATCGACATCGACGTCCTACATAAAACGCCTTCGCTTCGCCGTTATTTTCCGCTCTTCTCTCACCACTTTTGCTCTCTACTCTAATTATTTCACCCGCCCTTCCTTCGCCTATCCTAGCTGGCTTCATTGGGTGCCAGTGAACCCTTCTGTGAGGCATTCCAGAAACCCCCACCGCCCATCAACACTGCCTCCACCCCAAATCCCCCTGGCAAATCTAGCACCGCTTGGAGGCAACGCCATTGAACACTTCATACAGTAGCCGGAACTGAAGCTTTAGCTTAGATCTGAGCGCGTTCGAAGGGCTTCACAATTTCCCTTTTCCATACTCTCGTTCACTTTCACTCTATGAGAGCTCTCATCGTTTCTTCCGCGATTTACAGTTGCGGTTGCAGGCTGAAGTTCGATCATAATTAGGAGAAGAATACCAACATGTTCTTCGAAACCTGTCTCCGGACTTGCCGATAGAGACTACATGCGCCCTTTTCGATCCCTGTCCAGTGGCGCGAGCAGATATGTAGCTCGCACGCTATTGCCTCAACTTTGGCACAGCTACGTTACCTCCAGCCCCTTCCAGTCGGCTATTCAGGACCAGTTCTTTAAGCAGTGACGTGGATCCTTGGCCCGCCTGAGACATGAGGTGGAGCTATTCTGGAGTCTTCGTCACCAGCATCATGTTAGGTGCATGCCTCGCCTCTCATCGCATGAGGCATACAGCATCGATGTAACCTTCCAATACAACTACAATGAAGTCTAGCAGCCAGATGATAGCATCTAGACACTGGCGGCTGACATCTACATGACAGCAAGCGGGGCGCAGGAATCGAAGGAAATCCTCATGTCCAATCACCAGGTAACTCAATGGACGCTACCCACGAGAGTTACGTATTCATATTCATGCGTTATCTAGCGCAAGTCTCCGCTGCGTAACAGGGTGGTCCGATTATCAAAGAAGCCAGCGATCGGTAGTATCACTGTGACGATATGAGCTTAGCCAGTGGGAAAAGGCGCACGACCGGCTTGTAGGGACCCCTATGATGCCTAATCGCCAATCGAGGACAGTTCTTGATACGACGAGGCCTTAATAGCGCTTGATAGTGCTATGCTGATCCTTTCTAGGACGCCGATGCTGCCAGGCAGCTACCTATCCATTTCGCCCCAACCTCCTTTGTTGAGAGCGCCTTCGCTCTACCCTCTACTGCGCCCCTTTCCAGTGTTCCCGAACCAGGTGCGGTATTTATGCAGATCCTGCGCTCTGTGGCAACTGCGCCAACTGCGACGTATAAAGCGACGCCCAGTCCATGGAGGGTGAGGTCGGATCGTGCCTTTGGATTCCTCCACACTTAGGAACAGTCAGTTCAGGTTACTACTTCGAAATGACTTCTTGTAGCGCCTTTCCGTCAGCCTCTTCTCTGCCTATCAAAATTGTCCCATATGTTCCTCCTCGAGCGCCCAAAGCCAAGGCCAAACCCAAATCTCAGCCAATATCTCCAGCTAAGACAGTAGAGACCAAACTTTCGGAGGCCAGGCCCTCCAATGCTGATGGGACTTGGTTCCGCATTGAAGATTTCACAACACCGAACGCCAATGCTTCGCCCTTCCATAACCCGAAAGATTCCGCTCTATCAGGGAATGCTAATGCTTCGATTTTCCCAGATCAAGGTAAAATCCACCGATAATCTGTACAAGCAGAAAGGATCCAGCTCATAAGTGGATGTAGACGTAATGGATAGTCTTGACGCCGATCCCTTTCAAGAAGTACCTGAGCAGTACCGCCCTAGCTGGGATCTGCTTGAAGAAGGAGGGATCGACTATGGCACAAGCATCGCGAAAACGATTTGGACCACGACTAGGAACAACGATAGTCGCCGTCAAGGTAGGATTCTGAAGTGGTTTAGTCCTGAATGTGCTAACTCTACGATAGAGCTCTCTCTACTCTTCGAGGGCGACACAACCGAAGAAACTCGCGCTACAGCTCCCATGGAGCCCCGCAATGTAGCAGCCAAGCATCAAGAGAATGTTCGTTACACCTACGCCAGTAACAAAGCAAATACCACCAAACAGAACAGCGATCTCAACGCAAACAGAGTGCGTGCTATTTCTGAAGAGATCTACCCAGGCAGCCCGCTAGCACAGGACGAGTTGTTCCTTGGCGATGTCGGTGCATCAAACCAATTATTCGCAACACGCAAACGAATG
Source organism: Pyrenochaeta sp. UM 256 (assembly GCA_000359685.2). Classification (NCBI taxonomy): domain Eukaryota; kingdom Fungi; phylum Ascomycota; class Dothideomycetes; order Pleosporales; family Cucurbitariaceae; genus Pyrenochaeta; species Pyrenochaeta sp. UM 256. The sequence goes on along the minus strand of AOUM02000080.1, from coordinate 105,149 downwards.
CACCCTTCACTTGTTAACACGGCAATCGTCTCTCCGGCCTCGGTTTCAGATGTTTCGACAGATCCACAGCTAGAAGACAACCGTTCAGTGAAACGGGTAAGGCTCATTGAGCGACCGGTAGAGGGCGTCATGCTCGACCCATTACCCACACCCGAGTCCACGCGTTCGCCAACGCACAACGGCCTAGGCTCCTGTCTTACGGTTAGCGATGACCCTGATCTTGGACCACTTGACTCTAGTAGCCAACGTGGTGTTACTGGAAGCCTATCGCCCTCTCTAAGCAAGGTCTACCAAGAGAATAACAATGATGGCGCATGTACGCGGGGAATAGCTGAGGAGCTACTCCACTCCACAAGACATTGCATCACTTCTCCTCCAAGAGTAGAGGCCGAAGAGTGCAGCAAAAGCAGTCACAGCAGAGTCGGAGAAAGTCGCGGTGACGAATGGGCAGATGAGCTGTTCAGTAGACCTTCGGCGAACCCTACTCAAGAGGGACAACGCGGTGATCGTTCAGCTAGGAAGAAGGGGCGCAGACCATCACAAAAGTCCAGGATGCACAGCGCGGATCGGTTCCATTCTACACCGGTGTCATGCGCGTACGTGAAAGTCAAGGGGGAGACGAACAGACAGGATGGTTCCATCGCGGATATGACTTGTCAGATAACGGATATCACGCAGAGCGATGTGCCAGAGGGTTCATCAATTGTGACAGCGATTGTGCATTGCGACAAGTCAAGCTTGGGTATTGATACGGCGGCTCTCTACCACAAAGTCTTCGGCGCTGAAGGCAAAGGTCTCCGCATGACCCAGCTGTCTCCTGATTCGTGGATACTAGTCGGATACCGATGCGATACTGGTACACAAGGGGTGTCCATTCATAAATGTTTGACGCCACTCAACAAGGACCGGATGAGCTCCCATGAGGATACTGACCAGTCAGACGACGACGACAGCCACCAAGAGGACGGCGATGATGACACTTATGGACCTCTCGCTGCTAGCAACAATCAGAAATACCAAAGAGAGAGTATGCAGTGCCATCAACAAACGCATAAACCTTGGGCAAAGTCAGATGAATTGCGTTTGCTCTCGTACAAGGATAAGATGGGCATGGAGTGGGAGAATATATTCGAACGCTTTCCAGATCGGACCCCAGGCGCGGTACGCACACGCTATCACATGGTGCGAGGAAGATGATATGGTGCTGCGACATCGTAAATGGGAATATCTTATCTCAAAAGAGAGATTTGGATTACAGTGCGAGTTCCCAGCAGCCCATCGATCAACTCAAGCGGTTGCGTGACTTACAAGACAATCTCCACACTCGACGATGGAAGAAACTGATGATTTTCCATGTCTCTCGCGAGCTGATTTGTTGAATACGGTAAACATGCCTGATCCCAATACAGCACTCCCTCATTGCCATAGAAATGCAACTTGTATCTATCTCTCATTAAATGATGCGCTCTACCCTGTCGCATGTGATACCTAGCGAGGACCACAAGCAGCGATATTCGTACAATTCAAGCAGAGTGTTGTCCAATCACCGCACCAGCCTCCCTTTTATTCTCCAGCCATTAGATATGTGCCTGCAACGTGATGTACACGCTATGGGTGACGGTTGAAGAGGCGCGGGGGAAGACGGAAAGGGTTCAATGGCATGGCCTGGGACCAACTGCTGAGACATCAGCATGGAGTGTCACCGTGGAGGCAGAGGGCTACCTACACACTCTGAAGCTAGAATGTATCTTCTCCTTTTAGACTTATCACGAGCTTCTTCTTGTTGTGGCAATGTTGTTGGGTAAATATAGCTCGTTACGCGAACTGGCGCATTACGCACTAGCCTCGGCGCTACGAAGTCAGACTTGGCAGGTAAACTCATCTGCGCCAACACCTATGAAGTAGAGAGGATCCTCGACAGCGGTGTCAATCGCGGGCAGCTGCAGTACCGTGCCAAATGGTTGGGTTATGAGAACGATCCTGTGTGGTACTCTGCAGAGAACTTCAAGAACAGTCCGCACAAGCTCCGTAACTTTCACGCGGCCAGTCTTGTCCGCCCAGGTCCTCCAACAAGGTTGCAACTGTGGGTACAATGCTGGGAGGAGGGCAGAGAGGCGGATGACCACCCTGATGATAACAAGCCCGAAAATTTACACGACAAAGAGCAGGACTAAAAAGTTGATTCAATGCTGCGGTTGCTATGAGAAGTTCGTCACCTAGAGTTGTTGTAAGACGAGTCGAAGAGATCACTTTCGCGTGCAGTGGGTCAGATGCCCTGCAATTGTCTACAAGAACCTTATAATTTACATAATGGAGCAAGATGACTTAGACATCTGCCCTTTAGACTCCGCTGGAAAGATATTTGGGAACATGTCCTTCGCCATGTGCTTGATTTCTTCGGTTGCTCCAAACGTGAAGAACTTGTAGTGCGTAGAATCTAAAGCATCGCAAAATTGTTTTTCGACATCCGCGAGGGTTTGATCTGATGCTCTCTGTTAGTGCCTTGTACCATAATCTCATCATACGTCCTACATTGGGTTATCTGCTCCAGCACGAGCGTGAAATAGTCTTCCTTGCTGATGGCTATCGAAACAGATCTGTACTCCCCACGTTGAAATTCCACACCTGTTGAAATCACATTGACCTTGGATAAAGTCTCGTCTCCCGAATGCTCCATGTAAATAACGTAGATGGCAGAATCGGGTTCAGGTTTGAATTTGCGAGCAGCCATGATTCGAAACGGAATGCACATATCCGAAATATGTTCTTGAAGTTCTTCGAGGAGTTTGGTTGAGTGGCCTTGAGGATCTTTCAGAATATCGCCATACGTAGGCTGTGGTTGGTTCTCCATGATTTCAGGTAGTGTGTACAATGGGTCAGATTATGCGTGAAAACTTGGGACCCAACCCTATTTATTCCAATGCTAGACCAAGAGAGATTTCCTTAGTCCTTCGAGGCTATCAACATTAGGCGCAAAGTTATCCGGTTCCCCGGCATATACGAGCTGCTTGCCAACCTGCCTGCGAAGAGGCTTGCGGACTAGCCTTGGGACAATCGAAAGGCCAAGAAGAAGTTATCTCAACATGCAAGGCCACGTCATGGATTCTGGGAAGGTCCCAAATGTCTTGTGGGTTTACAGTGGCCTATTACATGTCTGATAGTGCGCCTCAGACGTATGAGATAACATGCATGATGTTCTTGCTGCATTAAGCCCCTCAAAGCAAGGTTCTAGACGCAGTTGGACCTCTGATCGTTCAGAAGAATGGAGCTAGTTCATCGTCTAAGTAAATAAATGAAGATTTGGTTACTTTGCTAGCAGTGGTAGTCGAAAGATCTAAGGTAGGGAATAGATGATCAGAAATCTATTAGCACTATTCCTCTCTTTCTGCGATATTCTCTCTTTTAGATCTACTCAAATGTGATAGTATCGATAGCCTCCCATTTTACACTGAATTTCATGTTCTCATAGACAAAGATGAAATAGTCGTTCGTAAAACCGAATACAGTGACCTTCCTTCCTTTGTGCGTGACCTGACCACCAATTCGGGCTAAAATCTCATGTGCATTCCTTCCGTCGCCCATAATCGATGGTAGAACTTGTGCGATCCAGGAAGATATGATATGGAGTAGTGTTTCTACCTCCGTTCCCTCAGGCGAGTCTTCATCTTGCACCCGAATTTTGGTCAAATCCTCGACGAGTCCCCATACATAATCTTTGGCCTTCATTGAGGATGGAACTTCTATCCATTTTCCAAGAGTAACATCCATGCCGCCCAAAGCAAGCATCAGTGAGAATATTCGGATCTCGTAATTGACATTGGGCCGTTGCTCGAGGCGAATAGCGGTTGGGGGCTTGCTTGTGTTTGGTATCTCGAGAAAGTATGGAGGCATTGCTGTGTCTGTTAACATCACTCCTCATTTCCGGACAAGACCTTACTTCAATAATATCAATGGAAGAGTCAAATGATCTTTGTCTAAGAAGGCGCTAGGTACAACTTGGTTAGAATCGCAACTTATTTGTTCAAGTAGCCTTAAAAAAGTACTACGCGCCCTCCCAATTTCAGCAGCGCCAAGGCCACGGCTGCCTGGCCAGCCCATTGATCGAATGTCTAGAAGCAAGGTACTCTCCTAAAGATGCATTTTCGGAATGTGCATAAATACCTTTGACTAGTGCTGCTCGTGGCGCTGGAAGCTTAAACTGTATGCCTGCATTTTTGCGGTCCGTAGCAACCCATGTGTGTGGTCCCAGACCTGCTTCGTCATTGAATCCCGGTCCAATACACGACGCGTTGTGTGAAAAGGCTATGCAGAAACGCCAACGCCGGCTGCTGTCAGGCCAAGATGCGGGTTGGCGCGGACTTGTGAAATCACGCTGTTATCACCCCTCACCACTATGGTATGCAGTGTTTATTCAGCCCTTGGCCGCCCCACGTGGCAACATCTAGCCATAGTCTTGGCCACTCGCATGCAGCTCAAGCGACACTGAATCAACAGATGGCTCTCAAGCTATTTGTTCCGCCCTGCATCCATGACCCATCTCACCAATATCACCTTCCGCCGGCGCATAAGCCATTACGTATTGAGATACAGAGACTGCTAGAAACGATACAAAAGCTACATCCTCATGTTGTTTGGCACCCATTGGAGCCCTTACCGCAACCGGGGGGTCTGGCTCTTGTGAGTCTTACCCATCAGGCATTGTACGGAGAGTGTGATGGTAGTTCTCTCCAAGGCAACCTGATTGTACAGCATGAGTATAGCAGGGACAATGGATGGCAGGACGCCACTGTAGTAAGGAAGCATTGCTTAATAATTCGGGGTTATACTCATCGCTGTACGAATCAGTGGAAGTAACAGACATAACATCAATGCTAGGATCTTGGACAATTGAACGGTTTTACTCTCGAACCAGGTTGGAGGGAGTAAGACAAGTACTTTATGCATATGTCATCTTACAGCCACTTCGCCAGGTCGAGGAAGAGTACTCTAACGTCGTTTTTATTCCGTGCGTCTGCATCCTCTGTATTCTCACAAATCTCTGCCTGATCGAAGTCGATCAGGCGAAGGGTGTTTTGCCGTGTGACGAACATATGCCTCAACACGGCATCTGCGTGGACTATGCAACACAAGGACAGATCGCTATAAGCTTTTTCGATCCGTTCTCGGAACTGCATGTATTCTCCTGGTGTATACTCTGTGAGTGATTTCCCGTCCACTTTTTCCATCAGATGAGCCTTAACGGTCGTTCCAGCGTACTGAAAGGACCAAACGCCATAATATTCTGGGACTACTTGCCCCTGGAGAGACAATGCTCTGTGGTATACCAATCCTTCATTTGCAAAGGCCTTATCCGGGCAGTCTGGGTGTTGTGGCTTTATTATGAACTTGGGCGGCAGGTGCGTGGAAGTTCTTTCAAATATCGTGGCCTCAAAGATCTTTTGTTGTGACCCCTCATAAATGAGCAGAATATTCAAAGGAATGATCATGTCGTCTTTTGCAATGCTGCAGGTTTGTTCGGGGATCGTGGCACTAGGTCTAAGATCAGCTTCGAAAGGAACTCTAGAGCTCTGTCAAATGGCGGGAATGCATACCTGCTCACGTGACATACAAGGCGAGGTTCTTCATAGAGCTCGAGCGCGGCGTGTGATGCCATACTGCATCGAGGTCGACAGAAGTGGGGTTCGACGGAAATGGGATGTGAAGTTTCGCCACCCAGTATAAGTACCAACGCAGAGTTTTGGGACCCTTGCGTCAATTCTAGTCACACGTGAACACTTCGGCGATTCGAGGATGCAACGCTGGCGTTTCGACAAAGAGTGTGCCACCTGCGGACACTATTGTGGCCTAGCGGGAATGCATGCATGTGGCACGTCACAGAGGGATTGGATATTGTCATCCGCATGGAACGCCACAACAGCTATTCCTACGGATGCGAAGAAGCTATAGACATTAACGCAGATCGCACAGCGAAGCTGTAGTTCGCCTTTTCATTTCCCTCTCATACAAAGAAAATTGGCCGGAGGCACAATGGGCAAGATGCGCACCAGCGAGTGTGGAATGGCTTGTTAGATACGCTGATAAGCAAATGCCTTCTTCCTATACATGACAAAACATCGAAAGTGAGAAGTTCGAATAAAAGGATGACAATTGCGAAGGCAGCAAGATACGTTGCCATATATCGAACATGAATAGCCGGCCCAATGTCTCCCAGAGACCTCGATTTTTTCAAGCAAAGAATGTCTGAGCACAGTAGTTAAAAAATTGCCCGTTCTTGTACCAAGCATATCGATTATGTATCTGGACATCTTGCCGAGTCATGGTTGGAATTTCCGAGTGGGTGGTATTCGCGGTTTGATCGTGCCAATAATAACGACCGTTGTACCAGACGAAATATCGGACATAGGCTCCATCTTGGATTGGAGGAGCTGCTGCCGTCAGTTCACGTCGGACTCCTTCTGCAATCAGGCGATACAAGGCGTAACGTAAAGCGATACCGCCCTGGTAAATAAAGTTGGGGATCAAGAAGGCATCTGCCATGCAGCCTTTGATGTCTTCGCGGCTGCGAGCATTGAAACGGAGAACGAGTAAAGTGACACCGTCATAGCAGAAGACTTGCGGACAGCTACAGTGAAATGCATACCTATTGCCGTGAGCAAGAATTATCTCTAGATATCGTTCGAAAGCATACCCACAGAGTTCCCTGCCGAGCCTCATCGCACCAGAGGATAGTGGTGGATCGCTCCATGAGCTGTCAATGGTACCAGGAGCCTTCAGTTCCCCAACGGTAAGGGCTGCATGACCCTGGCCCGGCGACCGGAGCTTAACAAATTGTACATCAACCTTGCCGCTGAAAGAGGTGCTGTTGACCGGTATACTTTGACCAATCTCTTCAAGCTTGTATGGACCATTCCATACTTCCATCACAGGACCAGAGATTTGTTTATGGAAGAGACGTTCCACATCCGCCTCGTTATCCACATGTTCTGAGTGGGTCGGTGGGGGATTGGTTACCAAAGCTAGCCGTTGGTTGTCCCGTTGATCAGGTGGACCGAATACTGTATCGAAACTGGTTCTGGAATTCGGGTGAAGTGTCAATGCAGGTACATTGAATTCATTCGTCCAGGTCTTGACCGAAGTCGTATTTGCATGAATTGGCCCTAGGTCTGGTTGAGCGATATTATGCAAGAGATTCATCTTAAACCTCGTACGGCTTCAAAAAGTAACAATATCAGTACGCATACAACCAGTGAGGCGAATGAGGCAGATACCTAATTACAGAGATCGGCCGAGGAGAGTTGGCTTAACACTGTAGGTTTGACGATTGAGAGCCTATGATATTAGAAGGTATAGGAGTAACCTCAAGACAGAAAATGGTAGGTTGTGCTGATGTACGTACGATAAATCAAGTCAGAAAGGTGGTATCTAAAGAACAGATGTTCATTTCTGACTACGGTTTCTGACCTATATACCCAGGTACTCAACGTTGGAGGATCCGGTAAGTGGAGAATGATGTCAAAAATGTATGCTCGTGCACGAACGGGGAAATGAGCAAAGCATGCGATGCTCTATTCTGCATGGCGTACGACGACGCAGAATCAGCGTCCAGCTGCATGTTGCTGGCCGGACTTTCGCTCTTCCACCCAAGAGCGGGATGCGTTTCGATTCAAAGAGTCAGTCTTCGATGTGCAGCAGGTAGTTCGCATTCATCCTAGGCGAAATGAGAGAGAAGCTGGGATGGTTTGGATCTAACGCTGGTCGAATAGTGAGTCTCCGCTAATTTGTCTATGGGAGGTCTGATGGGATCCAACAACCCCAATCAGATAGCGAGTCTGCCGACGCTCGACGGCAATGCGTTAATTCCAGTGGACTAGCACCGCAGACGCTTGCATGCCTTGACTTGCAGCTGATCTGCAATGCACGCATCACGGAGATAATGTATGCACCAACTGTTCATAGTCCGCAAGCCATCAGAGCAATGTGTGCCATGAGCCGGCTTGTGTGCGCGAATCTCTGCGATGCGATACCTTGGACTGTGCATGCAGGCGGATAACAGAAGGAAGCTTTGATACGCTCACCTTGCCGTAGAATTATTCAACTTCGATCCCATAGAGCGGAAGATGCGAACCTAAGTGCATAGGATCCAGACGTGTCGACTTCCACCTACTGCAATGCCATGCATGCCCAGCATGCTGACTAGACGCAGCATCTTGCATTCCTATCCAACTCTAAGCTTCTACCAGCAGGTACAGATGACCGCGGGCTGGCCACCAAAAGTTCACGTCGCTTAGGTATGGTTTGTGCGCTGGTGGGGAAGACGGGTCGGCGAACCGCCTCCGCGAAGGAGTGTAGCACACCACATGGATCTTAGGTAGCTATGCTGTGCCACTTTTGCTTCTATGCACGAGCATGTGCATCCCGATACGATAGCTGGAGTTGCAGTGGATCGTGCATCCGCCACCACAGTGCCTGGTGCAGCCAATCATGCAACCATAATTTCTAGTTCACGTCCTCTGCACATTGGTTGAGCATGAGATTTGCTGTAGGTCAATATAGCTTGAGGTAGATACGTTAGAAGTAACTCAGCCTTCTAGACAGACTGTGCTCCGAGTGCAGCGAGCTGCATCTAGTTTGTGGTTCTAAAGCGTTGGACTGAAGGACGGTATGTGGAGGATTCTTAGGTGCATGAGGTCATTCCTTTCTAGGCGAAGGAGCCCAATCCCTGCTCGAAAATGTTCTGCAGACCTGCATAACCCATGCAACTGCCCAACTTTTCAAATCAACGAAGATTTTCAGACGGCCCGCATAGAGCATTAAAATACCTACCGTTCACCCCTTGTGTATTTTCCTGCTCCTAAAGTCTCCGCTATGTCAGCAACTACCATCATCTCACAACTCAAGAGTCTGCTTCTCAAGGCTGAGGCATTACCCTCGAAGCTTTCTAAAATATACCCAACCGATGGCCAATGGGATATTTTGAGCGACTTGGGCATGAGTTTTTCTGAAGCAGCGAAGAGCATTTCGAGTGAAATCCAAGTGTTGATGGATTCGCGAGCTGAGCGAGCATGGAAAGACAGCGAACCATATAGGCTGCGCGCCCAGACCTCGAAGGACGATCTTTTTGCGAATGGTCGATTAAAGCACGCTCATGTATTCAGAAAAAACATCGTCACAATATTCCAGGGCCCAAAGGATTCGAATTTCGATACTGAGGACATGAAGTTGAGGAAAGCATCTACTCGTAAGAGGTGTAAACAGATACGAGGCTTAAGTCCTGATTGTGTAGTCTCATGGGCAATAGCTTTACCGCCTTCTGTTTGGGCTGGAGGCACGATGGCCTTAGATATTTTCACCTGTCTCCTTGACAATATCGACCCCGAGTTGATTCAGCCATGGCCACAAACAATACGAGAAACGTTGCACGCACTCAGGGAAGATGAAGAATCTCTGCAGAAGTCTCTTGATTACGATAACCTGCTCAAAGGTACGTTGATCAGTTTTGTGGTAGAGGAGCAAGAGATTAACAATGACTAGCAGTCGACAATTGGCCACGAAAGCCGGTGCACCAAAAAAAAAGAAAACGCATCGAAGACGAACCGCTCGAAGAAATAAGAGACGACAGTGCGCAAGTAGCACCAGCCGATTCTCTCCCACCGTCCGAGGAAACGAGAGGTGTGAACATTTCTTCCTCTTCGAAGCATTGCTAATAAGCTACTACCAGAAATGAAACATATATACACGAATGGACCAGCTGACCACATATCGAAAATGCCAGAGCCATTCAGAACATCCGTTCAGAATAGCCGTTTGTGGAAATGGGAAAGAGGCAAAGGACTGAAGACGACAGGGTGTTGGCCTAGTTTATTCCCTCAAGATCACAAACAAGACGTCTCGTTTACAATTTGGTGTAGCCATGAGGATGGATATCGACTCAACGACATCTTCGGCTCACAGCTTGCACTATCCTCCTAGGTTGTATCAAAATAGGCACTTGCACCTCTGATGTAGCAAGTATATCCTTTTAAAATCTTATATGACGCATATACCGTTGAAGGAGCTTTGTTGTCGATATATGTAGTCACATCGCCTGTTTCCTTATCGACGATCCTTATGTACACGCCCTTGAAGTTTATCGTCCTGTCTTTCGTGGTATCTGGGGGGAAGAAGTGGCTCTGGATGTCGTGCTCCTCTTCTCCGGCAAGAGCTCGGTCGCCAGTCTAAACCAACATATGAGTTAGTAAAAGATACTTCAGATGAAGAATAGTCAACAGAGTGCTCTTACCGCCATAATCCACAGGTAGTAGGTGGTGTGCAAGCAGGGCTTTTTAGAGATTTGGCTTAGACGGAGGTTATTGTTCCCGCAGCAACCTGTCAACGAATTAGCTAGAAATGCGACAGATTAGTTGCTACTTACCTTTATGACTTGTGTTGAAAAGGAGTGAAAAGAACACTGGATGGTAGGTATCGAAACGCGCTTCACTGCGAACAATGGTGGGGTTGAAGAATACGGAGCACTTGATGCCCAACAATTAAAGGAATCAGGCGGGGCCGCGCGCGGATTTAACCTGCCCCGCGGTGCGCGCCACGCGTGCGAAAACAACCACCACCTCTCGAGTAAATTGCGTAGCATGCTTTTATCTGCTTTACATCGCAATAATAAGTTATAATTATATGATAGAGATGGAGAGATAGAAGTTGATACGAAGCATTGCAAACTTGAGCAGATGCTGTGAGCAGACGATAGGCACCAGAAACCCCGGGGTGTCGACAAGCTTCCCAATGAGGGTTCGAATCTTTTGCGGCTAGGCAGCTACCTGGTTTATGCAGGTCTGCAGAACTTTTCTGTGTATCGACCCGCTAACTTTCGCGAAATCATCGCTCATCCGATCAATATGTCTTCCTATGCGTCAAGGTGCATTTCGAATTCTAGAAAGGTAGGCAGAGGCTTGCTTTATGCAGGTCTGCAGGTCTGCAGCTCTCATGTTTGGTTCTCTTGCTTAAAAGAGGGACGGTATTATGCATCCAGAGAATGAAATCAAAAGGTGAGTTGATCAGCGCTCAATATTCAAGAACAAAGAACTAGGAAAACCGGGTCAGAGCATTCCCTCAGTCGATTCTGTAAGGAGGTAGAAGTGAATATCGGCTACGAGCGCTACGCCAATGTTCGTGGTGATTCCAACGCTCGGTGTCTTGCCCTATCATATCGGATGGAGATGGCGTTCATTCCGTTGTGATGAAGGCTTGCTCGCAGATCGAAGAGTCCGCGTCTACACTTGATACTGCAATCTTGTCTTAGTGAGCCTTTAACACTGCAAGCCCCTTCACACCTGAAGCATCATGATGGGAATATGCGGCATCCTTCTGCGGGACCAGGGCGCCATGAAGGGAGAACAGCTGGATCGAGCGTGGACATGGCGCCCATGCAGGAATCGAGTATAGGAATGGTTTGTGAATACTGGCATATCGCCTGCGCCGATGTTTACTTCTTCCCTATACAGAAGCGATCACAGATATGCGGCCTTGTGTACGAAACTGGTGTGGTCTTCTACTTCAGAGTGTATCAGACGAAAACCGGGCATAAAACCATACTCTACACCTAAAGTTTCCTGAGATCAAGTCCAATATAGTTCGAATATTGGGAAAGGATGCAATGGAAGAAAGCCGCCCATTCTGCGGCCTCGCGCGGCATTACCAGGATCTACACTGAGGAACAAGCGATGGCACAGAAGACGCCTGCTACTCCTGCAGACATAAGCCACTGTAGTGTGAATGACGGGAAGAAGTCATCAGGACAGGATAGCACAGATACAGTCTATGCATTGTCGACGCTTCGAACATTCTCATTTGTCGGCAACCCATATGGAAGAGGGAGAGCGTATAGGACGAGGGCATCGACCATGGGAGTCGACGTATAAAGGACTTACAAGGAACATGTGTTCTGCGACCGTAGCTAGCGTGAGTTCCATTCAAGACAGTTGGTTGTGGGGTTTTTGAAAGCGACGGGTCCAGTTAATACCTGAATCATTGTGGACCGGATGCTTCTGGGTTCCGCTGGAAGTGCGGTTGGACTAGAGCGATGTGGCTCAATGCATGCAGTATTGGTTCGATTCTCGAACCAATTATCCTTGTAAAATATGCCTCCAAGGAATCATAGCACAAGTGGTCAGAGAATTGCATGTCTTCGCACGATCTGCGAGATTGACACATCAACCTACTTTCTACAATGAGATATGCGTCACTAGGCCGTGTTACATGCAAGCCTCTTCAAAGGGCCAACATCTCCACGAACGGTAGATCCTGGAAGTCCAGGCCTAGGAAATGGTAAAGCAGGCATGCAATCTGCGGCCCCATACCATGCTTCTTCCTAGCTACATCCTTGAGAATGGAACTACTGCATGTCCTTCGTTATGAGCCGTGAGTACTGTAAGCCCCTTCGTAGCTGCAGCATCCTTGGGCTGAGATCTCGGGTGCGGAAAGGAAACTGCATCGAGCGCGAGCATATGGCGTGGACGCAAGGTATAAAGCATCGCATGTTGCCTTCGATGTTTTGAATCCCCAGCATCAGCTGCCTGGCTTCTCCCATCGCGGTTCCGTCAGCTATCTCGGTTCTTGAAGGTCTTGAGCAGAATTTGTCCCCGTCGACTAGCTCACACTCTGCCTACATCCAGCACCGTTGTAGTCTCGTAGTCCAATACCGGCTTGTCTTACTTCTTCAGCGCCAACAAGCGTTCGAAGATATCCCGTGTGTAAAGCATGTTGATCACCCTCCTTTCTTTATTGACGACTTCACAGAATCTCTACCTCGATCACCTCGGCCAAAAGATTCGTCGACCTGAGCTCCTCTCATGCAACGACATCAAGCGTTCTCCCAGACCCACACTACTATTCCACACCGCAGGGATCATCAGAAGCCATACACGTTAGGTCTGTCGTACCATCATACTCTCAGTCCTCTGCTCACGGAACTAGCTCTTCTCTTCACACTTTAGAACCTCGCACCCAACGCCGTCTTTTACTAGTGAAATACATCGATCATGCCCAGCAACCAGTCGAGTACCTCCGCTCCAGCGAACAGTGACACTACTTCCGTCCAACCACACGGTGGTTCAACATCCACGAGCGAAGCGACCAACAACGGCAGCCAATCAACTGAGAACAGCACACAGCGAGATGTTACGCCACCCTCAGCCCGTGCCACAGTGCACTTTACAGCTGGGAACACCGCTGTGAATAACTTCTATAGTGATCTTTGTGGGACCTCTTCTAATGGAGTCTCTGAATAATATAGCTGAAGGTACCGAGTGAACTGCAAGGGACCAATGGGATTCTTCGGTAGCGGAATATTGTTTTCCCGTAGCATTATGACGCTAGCCTAATGACACGAGACTAGTCTTTGCAGCAGGTGACCAACACATATAACCCTCTCGATGCCTAATGCCACTGCACTTCTCCTTCTTTCTTCAAAATGGCAACGCCTACTTATGAGATCGTCCAAACAACGCCTTCAATAGAGGCAAGAGCTGGCGAACTTGCCCTACTGTTACCTAAATTGAAAGTTCAGCAAATGCCAACTGAGGACGACCGGATGCGATGGTTCAAATATATCCCCGAGCAAACATGCATCGATAAATTTGAGGAACTATTCTTAGATCTAAGACCGATAGTATGTACATAGTCCAAAGCCAGTTTTGAGATCTTACTAATATCGAAGACACCCCAGATCAGGCTCGCTGTCGAGAGAAGCGCAAATGCGGCAATTATATCTAATAGATCTCCTCAACCTACGCTGGAGCGTCTTGACGTCGGCTGGGCGCAAGTGCCACCGAATTATTCTGTTTTTTTACTATCCTGCGCCTCTAACGACTGCAAAGAGCCAGTATTTCAAATACGGACGGATCTTAAAGCTAGTGAAAGCTGTGTGGTAAAATGGGATTGTGGCTCTGCTGTAGTGGTTCCACAATTGTTTTATTACAGAACGCAGCCGGCAGGAATTCCTTACGGTGTAATACCAATCCCTACTCTTCCCCCCAAAATCTAGCTAGATCCCAGCTTTCGGCTTCGGCAGCGAAATTCATCATAGCAGACGGCGGGGTTCCCGGTACATAGTCCTCCCCTGAATTCGAGAATGTTGAATCACCGCTAATCATCTCAGACGTGTTGGTACTATCCAAATTCTGTTGAACGTGATCGAAGGCGCCTAATCATCGTCAGCGTAGTCATTTAGGCTAGTCTCTTGAATGTGAGAGGTGACCAATGTCAGTGTTAAGAAAGAACCTGTTCGACTTACCCCAGTCCTCTACTGTCTGCCTCTGTTGACGCAACATTTCTCCTATTATGATGGTTGATTCGACCTCTACTGTGCTATTGATGCTGGTGAAACTCTGAACGTGTGGTGTATTCGTCTCGGCAACTTGCCCTATTACACCAAGACCGAAATGCGTCGATCGCGCATCAGTTGTAACGTTGCGAACGCACAACGCGTAGTTGTCTCCTGCTTTCAGCCTCTTTCCTGCCGGTATGTTAGAGTGATGAAGCTCGTCCTCGCTGAGGGGCTGCAGTGCAGGGGAGTGGTTGCTGTCGAAGACTATGCTACCGGTGATGGGAACTGGAGTTGTACCCCCATCGTTTTGTGGCTCTGGGACTAATGTTCTTGAGGAAGTGTTTGTTTCGATATTGGATGTGATACGCGGATTGGGTCCTGGATTCTTTCGCTTTTTTGGTCTCTCCGCTGAGACGGAGGGATCTTCGAAATGGAGTACAACAGAGCTCTCTGTTGACGTGGCGATAGTGGAACCAGTACTAGTGAAATCTCTTCGCTGAGGTGCTTCTACAAAGGAGCTGATTAAGGTCGTGAACTTTGTTTTGTTTTCGGATCTTCCTTGGGCCTGGAGATTTTCAAGAAGGTATTCTGCTACCAGGAGGTCAAGCGCCCTGGATCTTTCCTCAAGACCTTTGAAGCTGTTCTTACGATGTTTGCAACACAGCTCAATTTCTTTAAGGTCCAAGTCTCTTATGCTGCTGATATGTCAAAGTCTGCAAAACTATAGGTTACCTAAACTCACGTTGTGGGCGCTATCGGCGTGGTGACAAGAGTCCCTGGGCCTCCGCTTTCTATCAATTGAAGATATCGATGACTGATGAGGTCCATGTCCAGGATTTGGTATCTTGGCTTCCCACATTTCCTGGCTATTATATCGAAAGCGGCCCCCTTCTTAGTGTGTCCCTTCTTTAATTTAATCGCTGAGACGTCGCATTGTTCCACCGCGTTGCCAAGTTGGAGATACAATAGTGACATATGAAAGCCTTTCTTGGACTCTTTGATCTGCTTGACAATTGATGCTGCTAGCTGCACAGGCGTGATCGAGTCCGATTGTTGGCTCCCTTTGGGCAGATCTGACTGTGGCTGTTCTCCGGCTTTAGCGAAACTGTTAAAAATGGATATTAATTTGCCCTGTCTATGTTTTGGAACTTCTTGTAAAATTGAGTCTTGTGACGTTGCGGACGAAGGTGCCTCAGGAGATGGGGTTGGTGCGTCAGGTGACTGTGTACTTCCGGATGAGGAAGGTAGTGGTATATCAGGTGACTGCGACTTGGCGCACGAGCGAGTCTGACCGGCTGACACTCTCTTTCTGGTTGAGAGTGCTGGAGCGGGTGGTGACGTATGAAGCGACTGCAACGATGCGTCACGTGTTTCTCGGGAGCTGATAGCTAGCTCTGTCCCAGTATTCCTGCACGAACATGACCATAACTCCTTTGGCGCGAGCTTCTTGAGTTCATTTCTTGTTGCTCTACGACAAAAACCGTGCCAAGCCTCAAGAAATTCCTTTGTTAAATCAATTTTCGTCTGGTCTTCCAAGTTCGTTGTTCACTTACTTCTTCTTCGATCAAAGCAGACGGTTCGCAGGACCGTAAAGTTTGGATTAATTCTTGAAGAAAAACCATCCTCGCTGGGGAGGGGAGGAAGGGGGCCCAAACCGCTTTGATTTCAGCTCCGAATTGGAGTTGAAATCGTCCATTATTTTGGTTAGCGTCATTCCTTCTCGCTTAACGCGTCATGACCCTGCCCTTGAACTTTCTTTTGCTATTCTTCACGTGGCACTCATGACGATGGAGCGCGCCTTGTGCACACGATTCATGCATTCAGCGAGACACCATATGCCGTACGGAAACTTCTCCTCACTGCACACTTCATTTAGCTACTGCGGCCCACCAAGGCGTCAGCCGCCCACTCTATCACATACTGCACAGACTTCCTCGTACCCTCAGCTTCACATGAGTTCACATTGTTTTTCCAATGATCTGTTCGAATCCCTGCGCCGGCCTTTCCTTTATTGGCATATTAGCGTGTCCGAGGGAGTGCTGCTGTACGGGCTCCCTGACTCTCCTAACCATAATTGTCGTTCACTGAAGAGGATCCGAAGCCATGGCCTTTCTATTGAGGGTGCCTGCTAAGCTGAGGATATGAACAAGCTGGTGATCGCATGGCGGACGTCCACCATGTATATTATGCGCGCTTCCACCAGGCTGAGACGTCCTTCACACCTTGCCTTACCGCCCTTCGTCCTTCACCGGTTGCCTTCCTGCAGCAAGGATTCAAAATTTTGCCTTCTTTCCAAACCATCTCATCCGCTGGAATGGCTCAAGCTTCTGCGTCTACCTGCAAGGCGGCAGTATGTAGGCTCCCACTTGCTGCGCTCAGATCTAACTATGTCATAGGGCAACGACACGATCAGTACAGTGACGACGGATTACTCGAATAATCGGACCTCTGACCAATGGAGTCGGGAAAGTCAGCATCATGCTCAGGCTGAAGAGGACAATGACCCTTCATGTTGTTTCAATTGGTTCTCATGGTTCACGTCGCTCATTTTGATTACCGCACCCAAGAAACGACCTGATCGCTTCGACTGCCTCAGCTTGCAATGTGAGGGCCACACTGAGCCCGGTGTTGTGAACATTCCAACGAACAAGCTCGACCAGAAACACTTGCACACTTGCGCTAGCTGCGACGAATCGTCCTCAGGCTCTAATGGTACTTTTCATTCCAAAACTTTTTGGCAGAGAGCTAATCAAGTCAAGTAGAGAAGACCGATCTTTACATCAAGAACATCCTTCACGATTCCTCAATCGACCCGGATACACAACGACTTTCTTTGACCTTGTCGCCATTGGCGACAAAAACGGCTCGAGTCTGGGGAATTTGTGAGAGAAGAGTATTGCACCCTGAGCAAATCTCGGTGGAGGAGACAAGATCGTTGATACGACAGACAGTTCAAAAAGGACTGGAGACACCTCCCCCTGCGACCATCAATGGATCGACTGTCTCTGTTCCTCCGCAGTGGCCTGCTGATGATTCCCAGCTTACTGATTCTGTGAATCAAAACTATACTGTTGGCCTTTTGGAGATGGCATTAAAGGACTTTACAAACAGCGTTGTTGAAAGCACATGTGAGTCGGGCCAGAGATTTGACTCTATAGTATGCTTCCCTCATGTATCAGATACTAAGCTGACAATATCAGGGCGGTGATATTCGGGTAACAAAGGAAATCTTTGTAGAATAGTTAACGGACAATACACTTGTGGCAGCATGGCCATTTTAAGGGTGCTCTCCGCGCATTCAGGATTACCAGATTTGGGACTTGTAGATGATCTTTTAATGCCATCAACTTTTCCTTTTCATTCGTGACATGCCCCTGGTACACTGCCACTACCAAGCGTAGGCCAGATACGTAATATGCATACTATAAGGTAAATATAGACTGACTAATTTTAGGACGAAGAAGCTGGCCGTTTAGTCTTTCTCCATATTCTTGATTTTATACCTGATGGCCGCTCAGTGTCAGTTATCGCATGGGTGCGGCAGGTTGAGTGGAGGGTTTCGTGGCAGCAAGACGCCTACAGAGGTACATGGCATCAGTACTGGTATACGGTCACGATGGAGTGGCGAAAAACTATCAGCCTGAACGAATTTACAGAGCTGGAAATGGCCAGTCATTCGCTACGGTCGTAGGAAGTACGAGGGGTCAGCTCGCGCACTTCTCCAATCAGCAAATGTTCTCCTCTTAATCATACGCCGAGAAAGTAGTCCATTTGTTCAGCGAGGAATGCTCTTAAATTGTTATAATAGCTCGTTCAATGAATATTTTATCTAACCATGTTGATCTTACTCTTTGCACGGGATCCTGGGTTCAGCTACAGTGCCGTTGAGTAGTGTCGCCCCACTGTTGTGTCACTAACATAAAGGCCGAGTTAATTGCTTTAGGGCCGGATGTCATGGTATATATGTGGAATCAAGAAGGCTGAATCGCATCGCCCTCCACTTGACTTACCGCCCTTCGTCCTTCACCGGTTGCCTTCCTGCACAACATGTCTTCTGCACCAATAACCTCCAACTATTCGCCAGAAACAAAGACTTCTAACTATAAGGGACTGGTCATACATGTGCTAAGTCTACCCTCGACCTTGTCGGATGCTATTGTTCAGAACCAGGAGGATAATATTGATACGCTACAACTCGATGGTTCGAATGGCGTGAGTCGACTAAAACTGGTAGATGTGATAGGATATTCGCAGACATGGTCGGCCGTGTTCTTATTGCTCCCTCCTAGTTGGAAGACGCACCCCAAACTTGATCATTCCTACCCGTTTTGTTGGATAAAGAAACATGAAATTGATCTCGCAGGCGTCTTCTTTATGAAAGCTCGAGATTGCATGCTCATCACTGAATATTCTCCGAAGACATCTTTATACAAGCTCGAAAGTTATGCCGGAATTCTCCAGAGGTACCAGGCAGCGAGCCCTGGCTGAAAGGGCATGGCTGACTTGAGTACAGATTCGAATCCATTGCGCGTGCAGCATTGCCCGAAATCCCAACCGCCAGTCCTTTGCTTGTCAGTCAACGAACCGAACAGAGTGAACAAAATACGTCCGGTGTTCATGAGATCTATGGAACAATACAGAAGACATGTTTAGGGACCACAACGGAGATGTCGAGCGCCGTAGGCTTGTCGGACAGCATGCTGCAGCAATCGCAGTGGACTCAAAACCTACCCGAGGCAGCAAAGACGATTTCGTCTTCGCTCCCATCGTATGGAGCAACCAGTGTGGTCTGCCCTATCTCAGCAACGTCTAGGGCTGAATCAACGACAGATCCTTCCCCAGGATATGAGGATATGAACAGAGATGCTTTATCTGTCCAGGAAACGGCTAATCATCAGCACGCGAAATCGGCCAAGCAGCTGTCGGGGGTCTCGGAGCATGCATCATCCACACTGATCGGGCAATCGCAATTTCCATCGCCAGCAGGCTCACTACGGTCCGTTGATTCCAGATGTCTGAACATGCAACTTCGCGTAATGGAATTAAGTTGTCAGTTATTTGTCCAATTAGGCATAAGAGAGTCCCAATCGACATTGAATGGGTGGATTGAAGCTCTACCTCCCGCATTATGGGCTGCAAACGTTTCCTATGATAGGGTAGAGATGTTGAATACAGCCAATGAGGACTTGAAACAAGCAATTTCTACCTACAGCTTACCTTTCGCAGAGCTGGTAGGCATAGCAGGACATCTCGCTGAAGCATACCAGATCTGTGGATTTGTACGGGGCGACGCGTTCTGTCTTTCCAATTTACTGCAGTATGTTCAAGGCGCTCAACAGAACGTTGATACCACACCTACTGCTAATCTTTATGTGCGGCTAGCCACCCTGGAAGAGACGTTCGTACCTTACTCTGTAGGGGAGTTCACTGGGCTGGAGCACTCTCTTTACCTTATTTTCCCTCCAGAAGAAGCGAGAGCACTCAAATGGCATGTCCTTTTTTGGATTGGCCAACTGGAGCCAGGTTTGAATTGGAAGGACGAAACGACAAAGCCTATTTGGTGGCCGAAATATGTGGACTTTTACAACCGACAATACACTTCAAATAGAGCAGGTATGCATTTGCCTTTGATTTTGCCTTTGTTTTTGATTTTGATTCTTGTTGCTAATGTCATCAACAAAGACTTTACTACCATAGCTATTTCTGGTCTCTTACACCACAAACGGACAATCCTCAGGGATGTGGCTGCTAACAAACCATGGACCTTGCGGCTGTATGGATTGCCTGAGCTATGGGGCTGTTCAAATAGCATTTACTTTACAGGGTATACTGTCAAGTGTAATGCACTGATCAGGCCTGCTCAAGTCACCACATCCATGTGTGCGAAGAACGTCGCCTGTATCAGTGTGCCTAGATTGAGGTCTTTCTACAGACAGGAGATTCCAAGGCTTCTTGCATCCCGGCAATTGCTCGGTATCCAGATGATGCTACATCAATGGTTTGATACACTGGACCCAATGCGAATTCAAATCTATGGACGTCCCGGAGCAAATTCCCACTATAAGCCGCCTTGGTGGCCATCTGAAGTCGAGTATGTAGCAATAAGAGGAGGAGGACTAAGCTTGAAAAGTAAGCACCACAATCCCTCTTCTTATTCTGCGCTTACAAGTACAGATTTGATAGCGGTATTGACGCATTTCATGGATTTTTTTGCCGACGTATGGGCCCCAGCAATGGCTCGTTCGGAGTGCTGGACCAATTTCTTCACTCAGTCTTCGGGCAGCCAAATGTCGTATCATCTATGGGCACTTGACACTGCGGGCGGCAATCACAGGAGCTTTGTTGCTGATGACGATAGAAATGAGGAGCTTATACCACTGCCAGACAACCGACGAAAGCCTAGGGTCACAATTTATGACACTCAGAAACCATTGTCTATGCCTATGGAAATGCTCGACGTTGCGACATCGGACCCGAACTCCACTCTCAGTGTACGTATTGAACAGTCTGTTGACTCTACATCTATTCGGTGTAAACGTCTTGCCTCGGCCATCGCTGATGCGCCTACAAACTCTGAAACAGCCAATTATACTCAGAAAAGAAGAGAATCTTCACGAAATAACGTATTCGAGGATGAGGTTCTTTGGCCCTATTGTGGTTGGAAAACAGAGCGAGAGGTAGTTGTGCCTGCAGAGTTCTCTCTCTCCAACACGGGAAGATCTGCCGTACATCAGGACACAGTACACCCCACAAACATTGAAGCGTGGTACTATGAACACAACTGGGAAAATAACGGTAACAATTTACCAGGAAACAGATGTGCTAATGAGAACAATCACACTCAATCAGCTCAGTTCGTAAACTGGCCTCCAGAGCCGGACCACGATCAGTTCATCACCAGCACAATTACGCCGTGTACGGATGTATACAATTCAGCATGCAGCTCTCGTAGCCCACGCGTCACGATCATGGCAGCCAAAAATCCTCCCAACGTGGGTAGCACGACTACTCAGCAACAGAAAATGGCTGGAAAAACGACGTTAGAACGATGCGAACAGCGAGGAAAGCTTTCGAGCTTGCTTTTGAAAGCAACTGTGGCGGATTTCCAAAATTTCTTCAATGAGTGGTCTCAGATGACTGTCCGGAACCTTACCAAGAAATGGATCAATATCCTAGAGCCGGAACGTGCTACCTTGTCCGGTGCCTATGGGGGCTCGAAATTTCCCAAGTGGTGGCCTCCAAACACAGCATATGAACACGTCAACCAAAAGGGAAGAATGGGCAAGTAGTTATGGTAATTCTATTTTTTCCAAGCGACTAACACGAACAGAGATCCTCAAGATAGCTTTTCACCTCCTGTCCTATTTTTCAGTCACAGCAGCAGACAAGATTGCAAAATTGGAGTCGGATTTTGTTGAGCTTCGTTGGTTTGCCCAGTTCATGCAGAAAGACGTTGAAAAATGTGTTGAGCCGCAATGTTGCAACTCTACGGCTACAAGTTACGCAGATGTTACCGCTATCTTAAGGCATATTAATACGCCTCGTAAGGATATGCAAGACCAGGTGAATATGTGGATGCAGAAAATAGCTGCAATTGAGCTTCAGCGATTCGAAAGGGATATGCTAAAGTGGTGGCCCACAGGCATCAGCTTTCGAGGGACTGACACTACCAACCTTACACAGCAAGGTATTTTCGAATTTTATATCTGTTATTCCATGCTTACATACTATTAGAGTCGATTCAAATTGCCGCATCGCTGTTGTTACATTTCCGCTCCACCGTTGTTCGAGAGATCCGGAATCAAGCGCCATGGACAAATGATGTAACTAAGCATCTAGAACTATGGAACTATCTGGAAGGCCTGGAAACCTCTTTAGCCGGGATGTCTCCACCTGCTGGGTTTGAAGTCAAGAGTGGTGTTGGTGTGAGCGTCTCAGAGGACTCGTTCATTCCCTGGGCATCTTCCTCCGTAGCATCACATGATATTCAATGCTGGTGGCCATACAACGGTTGGTCCCCGGTACGTACACTATACTATATTCGAAGTGTCAGCGACTGACGTAATGCTGGCTCCAGACATGCAGGGACTATAGCTTCAAGTTCCAGCTCGATGAACAACAATTTGCATCAAACAGCATAGTTGCAAGTCCATCAGAACCTCGGCAAAGCTATCATTACTGCGTCTCTACCCCAAAGCAATCGTTTCTTCAGTACTATGGAATACCGAAAAGTATACACGGTATTCTCAAGGTAAGTGGCACACGAGCTAAATTATATCTAGACTGACAAGACCTTAATAGCAAGACGCAAACTTAGCTCGAGACAATCTCAACAGCGATCCGCGGAACCTGGCGGTACAAGGAACAGAAGTAGCAAATCCACCTTATAAATGGTGTCAAATCTCGGAAACAGCCCGACAAAGCGCTTTAGATGGCCTTCTTAACAATGCAAGTGAGGAAACAAGAGCATACTACATAAGGGGTCTCAAAAATGGTCAGAACCAAATTGCAGAATGGTACCTTTGGAATTCATTCCGGCGGACATATCGGCAGAATAAGCCATCTTCTAACGTCACGAATGGGTAGAGATCTTTGATTTCCAATTCCACTCTTGTGATCCAGGAAAAATGAAATTCTGCACAAGTCTTACCAATGTTTGAACTATATTGCTTATGCCAGTGAAATTCCTTCAACCGAATCCAAATTCAAGACATTCATATTGTGGTTTTGGCAGCATACAAAGCAAGAAATGTTGACTGAACATATGAGTCGATGGTGTACTCAGTGGAATGTTGCGGGTATGCGGGTTGTGAGCCCGGTTCATCGCGTACGGCTAGTATCTAGTGATAACACTTCCGGCTTTGCTGACCTGAGAATGAGGCGCGGTCTACTGGATTTTAATATTACGCACTACGAACTCGGATGATTCATTGAACCTAGGCTGTGGTGGCTCCACCAATGGCTAGGCTACATGTTGAATCACCACTAAGGTCGCGGCTGCGGGTTTTCTCTAGAGTGATCCGCTAAATAAGCTCTCCACCCCCTTCAGCTTCGCTCTAACATCCTAACCTTGTTTATTTGTTTTCATTTTCTTTTCCCGCGCCTGCCGAGTCACGGGGGTTAACACCTTCTGTTTCGACCATCCGTCAAGAAGCTAGTAACATCTCTTACATGTTTGCTTCCATTCGCCGCATTCTCATCAACATGTTCTTCCACTTTGGAGTCTACTAAGGTTCAGACTTCAATCTTCAGATATATGATACGTGCACCTCGAGACGTCCTTCAGTCGCACCGTCCTTGTCGTTCACAGGAGAGTCACCGTCTGCATGAATGTACGGATTTCACGCCGATCATCATCAAGGAAAGCCCTTTGTAGTCGTCTCTGGTCGCATATGGAAGTTTCTTTTCTCCTCCGTGCGGGGTCTCTCCAGGAGAGGTCAGCGGCTTCTTCTGATCAGGGGGCAACGTCAGATCCTATAGAATCTGGACCTTCGCCTGGTGGACAGGCTCTATCTGCGACCTCAGAGATTCAACACACGCCCAGCCGTTCCGCTGAAGGCCAAATCTTGCTCAAATTCAGTATTGCAGGATGTAACCCGGACAACATTATCATCTGCCCACACACAGCACTCTTTATTCCGAAAAATTTCTTCCCAGATCAATGGGACGTAAACTTATTTAGAGCCATATTTGAATTATCATATATCGGAAGGGATCAAACGGATGATCGCAACACGCAGGCCGGCGATATTATACAGCGACTAGGACCCTGGGCTGCTTCCGCATCGAAGAAATTTGCTGCAAAGGAATATGCACATAATTTCCTAAAGCTTCTGGGCTTGTCCGGTAAAAAGATTCTGTTAGATGGGCGTGAAGTTGAATCATGGTCATACGAACCATTTGACGTGGTCGATTGCATCACCTTCCGGTACTATGACGGAACAATGAAGACAATATCCGTCCGGTATTTGCCAGAGGTCAATTTGTCTGAAGCGCAGTCGTCCTTGATGCGGAATCCTATGAGTATAAGGGAAGGCTAAGGAGGCTCTTTTTGGCCTTGGATGTATCTAAAGTAGTACCACACGCCACGAGGGCTCGCGATATATTGGTTCAGAGATTGGAGGTTCGCTCTTGAACAATTAGAGTATCCATCAAATAAGACTTCTTTACCTATGTTGCACCCTGTTTGAGGCCACGCACCTTTGCTTTCATCACTAACTCGGTTCGTAACGACCAACCTCCAATGTCGCGTCGCACATTGGGATTGCATGAAAATGTTGGGTAGAGTGAGCCGTAGTGCCGTGGTGCCGTCATGCGTTGTATCACTAATATCAAGGCCGAGCGAATTGTTTCAGGACCGGATATTATGGTATATATGTACGGACTCAACTTGGCTGAATCGCGTCATCTTCCACTTCTTACCTTACCGCCCTCTTTGTTGCCTTCCTGCAGCACAGTTTCCCTGGTTGCTTCGCTATGGATTTAACAATTGGGCTACCCGAACAGAGAGTGATTGCTAAAAGATACAGAGAGCTAGTAATACTCGTGCCAGAGTGGTTACACGAGCACTCAAAAGAGCTTTTTGAGAACCAAAAACATGCTATCGATCTCGGTGCAATGTCGACGGAAAGTGTCACTCAATTGAGACAGGACGTCCACATAGGATGGACTTCTGGGGGCTCACTAGCCTGCTTTTATCTCAACATTCCCCCGGTCGGAAGAGAATGGCTACATATTAAGTACCCGGGTTTCATTCCTTTCTCTTGGGTAGAGACTGGCTCTCCTCGACCTAAAGTTGTAGCGGGTATCTTTGGTGTACCGCAGAAAGCATGGTTCACGAAATCCGCGTCTGGAAACCTCATGGGCGATGTCATGCAGAGACATATGAATTACTTCGAAAGGTATTTAGAAGAAGACGCAGTTTAAGAACAACACTAAAAGGTTCGCAGTCTCAGTCTCAGCCCGTTCATGTACCTGCCGTTACAATCCGACATGAGTCATCACACAAGAATATACCGTCTGCCGGAGGAAGAACTCGAAGACCTCTTCAAGGTTCCAACGTTCAAGTCGAATGAAACCGAAGAGCTGGGATTCTATCGAACGTTCAAGTTGAGCGATACCGAAGAGCCGGGGTGGGTTTATGGTAAGCGAACGTTCAAGTTAAGTGATACGGAAGAGCTTCAGTACTTCTACCGTAAGCGCCTCGAATCTATCTCAAAAGAAATCCTGGACAAAATCACTAGTTGCTGGCTCCACAGACTCGCCTTCAGATTGTCAGCGCAGCATATGATGGTCGCGTCGAGTTTAGACTTATCAAAACAAAGAAAAAGCGGTTAGTATGAAGGCTTCATCACCTGTACTAGCCACTTATGACCTACAGATGTCATAAAGACAGCCACAGGGCTTCTACTACGGATCGGACTTCACCTGGCCAAGGAAAAATATCCCTGGATCGAAGACCTCATGGAGGCCTCAACACGTATAGACAACGTGATATCGGAAAACAGGGTTTCCACATCACTGGAGGAGGACTATTGCGATGTGAGGAAACAGCTAGAAGACGTCCTGTCGAGTCTTTTCTACGTCGCACAATGTCATGAAGATCACGAAACCGAACTAACAAACAACTCTGAGATGTTCGTCGAGTGGCAATACATAGCAAAAAGACAGGACTCATTCACACGTGATTACAACCGATTGATATAGCACTCAGAAAATATATGAAAATCAAGTGGATGCCGCGTTACGTGTAATAAGTTAAGTAATTAGGTGAATTTTTGCAAATAAATGTTGACAGAAGCCAACTCTTGAGGTGCTTCCATCTGATGGAAAACAAAGAAACCCAATAACACTAAACAAATTCGTGCATTGGTAGCAAGAATTTCTAAATTTCAAACAGTCAAGTGGATCCTTGTTGATACTGGCTACTTTTCGTACGAGAACGGTTGGCTGGCCGGGCATTGATTGCAGGTACCCCGATAACTTGTGCATCATGAGACGTTTAATCCCGCACCTGCACTGTTCCTCGATGTGGTCACACATGCTGAGGCGATCCGTATGTCTAGCTTTTCAAGGACTAATAAGCTCCACAGCTGGGCAAAGCGATAGTGGCGTGTGCTTGCAGGGGATTTATATTGAGAGCTAAGGTAGAACTAGGAGCGCCGCATAAGCATCGGTGAGAGGGCAGATACATAGATATATAAACGTAGGACTGGTTCTATGCATACCCAGTCACCTATCATTCTGTATTACATCAACAACTACGATATGGAAATCCTTATGCCAGACGGCTCTGGAAAAGTGGTTAATGATCCGTCGGAGGTCTCGCAACAGTCATTCGGCGTTGAAACTCGCGAAACAGCCATCAATACGAGCCGTGAGCTCCCATTGGTTACATCAGCTACTAAAAACACGCTCTCTCTAGGTTCTGGAAAGAAAGTGCTAGATGCAGCGTGCGGAGCTGTCGTTGCGTGCCTTGGATACGATGTCGAACACATCTGGACAGCCATAGAAGGCGTGAAGGACGTCTTCTATGTTCCCCATCGGTCGTTCTCTACAGAAATCGCAGAAGAATTTAAAGCGAATCTTCTGAGCACTACTGAGGGGTACATGGAAAAAGCATACATTTACAACTCTGGTGCGTAAACATACTAGTTCTAGAGCTTTAACTTACTGTATCCATTAGGAACTGATGCAGTCGAGGCAGCGTTGAAGTTAGGTCGGCAATACTTCTGGAGTCGGGAGGAATACAAACGCATCAACTACATTGGATGCAAACCTTCGTACCATGGGTGTAGTGCCGCATCACTTTCGCTCGGTTACTACGATGAACGTCGACAACCGTACGAAGACATCTTACCAAACAACATGTATCATGTGTCTGCATGCGATCCATATTGGGACGGTAAACTAGATCACACTGACGAAGAATATGTTCGCGTGAAGAAGGAGGAGCTCATCAACATGTTTGAAACGTTGGGGGGAAACACAGTTATTGCCTTCGTGGTTGAGCCTGTGGCTGGTGCTGTGGGTCTAAATCCTCCTGGTTCTGTCAGCTAGGCTCTTTGCGAACTGACACTTCATAGGCTCTCGCTTGCGCGCCTAAAGTCCCTGGATACCTGTCGGCGATGAGAGAAGTATGTAATAAGTATGGAGCGCTGCTTATCTACGACGAAATCATGTGCGGTTCTGGCCGTATTGGTAAAATGCATGCCTGGCAGCAGTATGGTGTAGTTCCGGACATAGAAGTCATGGGAAAAGCACTGGGGGCAGGATTGCTACCCATCGCGGCTCTTCTATACAACAAACGTGTTGTTGATGCCCTTTCCTCACGCCTGGGTTGCTTCGCTCATGGTCACACATATGAAAACCACACTATTGTTTGTGCTGTTGGCAACGAGGTTTTGAAAAACATACGAGACCTCCTTCCCAACATCGAGGCTCAAGGATGGCTTTTGGGGTCGTTGCTGCGTGAAGGGCTCGAACAGCACCCAAACGTGGGTGATATCCGTGGGATAGGATTATTCTGGGGGGTGAGTTATGAAATTCGAAGTGTGTTCACTGGACTGACATGTGTGGTAGATAGTACTTGTACAGGACAAGGTCACAAAGACTGCCTTCAAGAGCAGCCTTCAAATACATGAGCGTCTACACGAGCAAGGTGCTATCTTTTATCAATTAAAGAGACCTTAAAGCTAACAGATTTGTAGCGATCATGACACACGAGATCTATCTCTACCCTGGTAGTAGTAGTCATGGTGGCCATGTCATCATTGCACCCCAATACAATTGCACTCGAGCTGATGTTGAGGACTTTGCCGCACGTACAATCGCAGCTATCGAGATGTTCTTTGAACAGCGGCAAGATCGGGTATAACCTACCTGAGCCAGCTTCATGAGTAAATCAACCAATCTAGACTGGATAACTAAAACTGTATGGCCGAAGGGCAGTAAACCAAATTGCAATGTGTCAAAAAGAAGAGACTAATTACTTGGCTCACGGAAAATTTTCCTTACTTTTTTTTGATGTTCTCTACTTAAAGTAAATTCTCATCGTTCGCCTTACACATCGTGTTTACTGCTGCCATGAGATCTATGCGAAAAGGGTGAAGATGGTGTGGAGGGTATAGACAGTCTCGCCCTTACGACTAAGGCTACAAGGGTAGTGTGTGCATATGTGCATAGGGATCAGCGACAGGGATAAATCGCCACTAGAGTCTGTAACCAGTAAGGAACCCACCTCCAATATCACAATCGACATTCGCCCGATGATGCCGCACCCTTCGTGCTGTCAGATGAATTTGCTGAAATAAGGTAAGACCAAAATGAGATGAGATTATGCCTGCGGTGCTGAGCTGGGGGGTTGATATCTTCAGCAAGGCGTGATTGCCTGCGAACTTGCAGGTTGAGGGTAAGGAACCTGCCTGCTGAAATTATAGGTGGTCCTGAGGCGGTCGAGGAGATCGTACCTTATCGAGCAAGTCTGTGATATAGTCGTCGTTCAAACAGAACTCATTCGCCGTAACGTGAGTGTCAAAAGGCATCGCAAAGATGCTGGTGGGTCGGCTCTCCCAGAAGTAGGGACTCTATTTCAACTTTTCCACTCATGAGGATGTTCTAGGTGCGCATCAAAAAGGGATGAATCTTCAAGAGATATCAGGAGAAGAATTCGCCCGCGTAGTTGGAGGCAGGGGGACCAGTCCGCGGGCGTTCGCCAACTCTTGGACATTCTCCACCAGCACGGCCTCGAGAATCTCCCGAGGCTCATTCACTTCAGGCGCTAGCTCACGTTGTACGTTCAGATATATCTGCCTGACTGCGCGTTCAAGATAAGCACAACTAGTCAGTACTCGGCTGTCCCCAAGGCCTGCGTAACCGCCTGCAAACCAATCGATTAAGGTATCATCAAGTATCTATATGGATTCTTAATTTCTCTGACGAAGGAAGAAGAGGAGTTTCTAGACGCGACTAGTCGTGACTTCACTATCGTCACATCAGGCCGCCGTGCTCGCTGTTGTTTCTCGGCCCCGGGCCGTTCGTGAACCACGAATGCGAAAGCAACGCAGAACTTCGGCCAGCAGATGATGGTACGCAGGTTGTTCCAACATGATACATCCAGGTCGGAGGAGATTACAGTGAAATATCGGAGCCACTACTTTAGCAGAGGCAAAAGCGCTGATATGATCTTCCCATATCTTCATCCTAAGTATTTCATTAAAATCGCGCTTCGCTTTGACGTGTTGGTGCCTCCACGATACTGCGCTGTCCTAAGCGGCTTGTGAAAGTCTAACTGTCGAAAGTATTCATGTTAAATACTGTGCTCTCTAACTTAGCTGCTAATAACATATGTGGCGCGAGGGTGCAGGTGGAGGCTGCGCGCTCAGACGCGGGCAGCGCTCCAAGGGCGCTCTTGGGTCTTTGATGGGGGCGGCGGCGAGGGCCAAGCCCCCAACCCGGATCTGAGCGTAGTGGGCTATCTCAGACCAATCAGCAGCTCTCCTCTGGCACTGCTGAACCCGATGTCTGTGGGCTGTGCCAGGGATCAGAAGCTGGTTGGTCGTTAAATTTCGCAACGTCCCACCCTCCTTTTCATTGTTTTCACCTGCCTCACAATGCTCGGCAAGGAGCAGATAGAGGCGCTTCTCGCTGAAACCAAAAAGCTGTCACTATTACTACAATCGGCTTTCGATGCGCTTCAGAACAAAGGTTCAACTACCCGCTCAAATACACGAACTAGACGACGTCAACAACCACACACAGAAGACGAAGAAAACGCTATATACGAAAAACTTCAAAGCATCAGAAATGCAACCGATGCTTTACTTCAACAGAACCCTAAGTTTATCACAAGGCCGACATCGTCTACACTAGAAGGTGTGCCTGAGAATCACAGTACGAACAATGAGTCTCAAGAGGCGGTCCATCAAAGGCAACCAGACATGCTCGAGGATAAAAGAGTGGCAGACTCTGACCAGTCCAATGGAATTCATCTTCAAGCCACAGGATCAGATCCAGTCAAGAATCCAGAACAAATCCAAGGAGGTCATCCTAACGCTTTAGATTCAGACCAAGCCGAAGATTCCAATCAAGGTGAGGATTCCGATCCACCCGAGCCTTTCGATCAGGGCGAGAATCCCAACCCACCTGAGCCTATTGATCAGGGCGAGAGTACCAACCCACCTGAGTCTTCCGACCAGGGCGAGGATTCCAACCCACCTGAGCCTATTGATCAGGGCGAGAGTACCAACCCACCTGAGCCTATTGATCAGGGCGAGAGTACCAACCCACCTGAGTCTTCCGACCAGGGCGAGGATTCCAACCCACCTGAGCCTTCCGATCAAGACGAGGATGCCGATCGAGATGATGATTTCGGCACCTCTTCAGAATTCAAGAGAAAGCGCTGTCGAAGACTATCACGGACGAAAGCCATCTGCTCTTCACAAGCAAGACCAGCCAAGGACATAGACCTACTGTCGCCTTTACGATATAAATGCAACTCCTCGGAATTAGGACAGGAAATGGTCTCTACTATCATGAAAGCCCGGAAGCGGCTAGGCCCTAACGACGTAGACGAGCGCGGTTACCTTATATTAGAGGCAGAAGCGTACTGGCCAATCTCAGAACTGTCTCAACTTTTACGAGCCTCTACCCCCCCTGAGGATACGGACATTAGAGGCTTCACTTTTGAGCGAGGAGCTTCCGACTTCATGCACGCTTACATCGATAGAGAAGCACCCAGAATCTATCCAGATATTGCGGATCTCAGAGATAACTTTTCTACTCTAACTGATCCTAGATCGGGGTTCCAGCAATGGGTTGAAAACCCTCCAGACCGTGTCGCATATCTCGTTTGCCCGCCTTTGAAGGAACATGCGATCAACAATCTACTCGACGCTGGTATACGTACAAGTAGCCGTCCTCCGCTTTCAGGATTTAACCAACCTTATTGGTACGTGAGTTTCGAAGAAAACACGCCGGCGCCGCTACATATCGAGGACGCCGGCGCTGGTTCAGCAAACCTGCTTGTAGGCGGAGCAGACAAGCATTGGCTTGTCATACACCGCAGCAGTGCGTCTAAACTCGAACAATGTGTTAGGAAGGAGTTTAGACAACCCAAAGCCTGCTCGCAGTTCGTCCGCCATTACAATCTTATCCTTAGCCCATCCTGGTTAGAGGAGAGGGGCATTAGTTACGAAATCGTAACCCAACGGCTGGGTGAAATGCTAGTCACTCTACCGGGTCTTACGTACCACCAGGTTCGCAACACTGGTTGTAACTTTGCTGTTGCCATCAACTTCGAGTTTCCGGATGCACCTGACATTCCTACAAGATACAAGTGGTGCCAGAAGGGTGCGAGAAAGTGTGGAGAGTTTGTTATAACGCTTGACAGCTTTCTTCCTACGACCGATACTGCTTCGAAAGATAAAAGCAATGACGAGGGTGCACATCGACAACTACCTGAGATCTTGCTACCAAAGGAAGATTCAAATCCAGTCAAAGACGTCGAGAATCTGATCCAGGCCTGTTTGGACCAGCGTCTAACGCCACAATGGTTCGACTGCGCCAACGAACAACAGCTCGAGAAGCGGTTAAGGTGCTTCGCTCCTGGTGCCCGGCTAGATGAATCTTTGCTGCGTCAGCTTCTCCAACTCATTGCACTTCCTAACCAGTTTCTTGTCGTTGAGTCGTTGAATCTCGACGTTTGCATGCCAAATGTGAACGAGATCATGGCTCGCACCGGATGGGACATGGATGGCCTTGTTCTCCCCTTTCACGTCAACAATCATTGGGCAATGGCAATATTCAATCTCCGCACACATACGCTCGTTACATTCGACTTCGAGGATTGTATAGGCCAGGAGTTAGCACGTGCATTTGAGGAAGCACTAAAGAAAGCCGACGAAACCTCCCCCACAATCAAAACGTTAACAGGAACAGTATGTGGTATGAGTGCTCTCCAAAACTCTTTGTTAATATTTATTTAGGTTCCTCGTAATCCTGACGGTGCCTCTTGCGCACTTTGTTGCTGCCTTGCACTGGACCAACATTTTGGAAATCACCCCGTAGTTTCAACGGACTTGCGCAGCCATTATCTTCGTCGACTACTAAAGGCTTACCAACTGACAATTCCCTATGGTCAACTATTAGGCCGGCCTCTTACATCTCAAAGTTTGTCAGACCTCAGATCTGTCAATCTAAGTTTTGATCTCGCAAACGAAACCCACCACGCCCATCAAAATCGTCAAGAGTGTCTAGCTGCGACTACTATACCTCAAGATCTCCTCCAAGCAATTGTTACGGATCGAAACGCCCGCATCATGCAAATGATCATGGAGTGTTCTCTCGAAGACTCAAAATACGATAGTGGGGAAATCACACCTTCTACTCAAATATGCACTCCTGCTGCGCGAAAAATAAGGGACATTAAAGATGTCATGCAGGACCTGGACAGAAGTGCTCGTGAATTCTCCCTCCCAATTCTTCGCCGGCGTGTTCTATTCATGGAAATAGATTTCATTTTTCGCGCTCAAGTGCTAAAGGAGCAAGGTGATATGGGCTATACAAGACGAATTAGAAACAGGATCAAAGCCAGGGGCGAAAGATTGGATCCTCTCCCAAACGTTAGAAAGACTGTAACGACAAGAGCACTGGAGAAACTTGCTGAAAGTCTTGGGAACACGGAAACTGCGACACGGAAGGAGAAAGCCCTTCTTCGGACTTACATCCAATATGGAGCGACCTTGAACGACATTGTTTTCCGCCTTGGGTTTGGTGTACTTCTAGCCCTTCCTACTTGCACAGTCAATGCGTGCGATCTCAAGCTTTCTCTTCTATGCTGCAAAGGTCTTGAAAGTCCTCTCGAGCCAACAGAGTAAGCAAGCGAGTGGTTCGTGTTAGCACAATCATTGACAACATAACAGATATCACACGATGACACCAGAAGAGAAAGAACTTTTCATCTCGTGGCTTCCTCGTGTAAGAAGTGAGCTAGACCGATGGAACGAGATCGCCTCGACCCAGGGCTGGCTCGATAAACTCAGCTTTGATCAAGTTGTGAACAAACCACTTCAAACGTCAGTGTTGCCTCTCAAAAGAAAGAGAGGTTAGCTATCCAACTGTGTGCCTTGGCAGTGTTCTCATCAAAACAAGAAAATTGCGGTTAGTATGAAGGCTTTATTGCCTGAACTGGTCAATCATGACCTGCAGATGTCATAATGATGGCCACGAGGCTTCTAGCCTGAGCCCAAAACTGATGTTTATAGAATTAGTCAGAAGTTAGCTGTGTCGAAGAAGCCCTTGAGGTAATTGGAAAACAGAGCTTAGAGAGTATGATGGCAGCATATACACTGGAACACAATGAACGGGTGATATGGTGTGCTGACCGCCGAGGCGAGACCATCCCACAACTTCGTCGCAATCTCGAAAGCATTCCCTGTGGTTTCGTTGTTAAAGAGAGTGCTAATCTACTTGGCGCAGACAAAGGGAGACGGTATGCCTAAGGCTATGGAAAGAAGGAACCATTTCAATATACTGATCTGGTCTTGGACGACTCAAACATGACACGAGATCAAAGGGCAGGCGCGTGTTTTGACTAGAACTAATTTCATATCCTTTCGTCTCATTCATCGCTCCTCTGCGCATAATTAGTGACAAGAGGCGCAGATTATATTGTGTATGGAATACTCCTTCACCGACAAAAGTGCTCTGAATGGCTGCAATGTTGCATTATTCCATCGAGAGTTTCGCTCTGTCAGATGTTATCTTCTCGGTGGGATTAATTCTAGTCGAAGTAGACTTGACAAGCCGGGATCGCGACATCAATAGGGTCGTGGTTCATATTGGCGCTGAGAAGACGTTCCAGCGATGGACATGGACAGACACGTCGGCGATTTTCAGACCGATATTCAGAATTGAATCTCGATCGCCATTGGCTGTAACGTGGGTTTGGTGCACGGCGAAGAACGCCAAGCTTTAAGACTGGGCGGCCGCTGGCGTGGCAACTGCATTGGTCATCACAACAACCCTCGCGAACCTTCTGTATAGGCTCTGTGCCTTTATTTCGCTACCCTCGAACTCCCTACACCCAGTCATGCAAATCGACGAATGGTTGGCGGATACATGTGGGACCAGCGGTGTTTATTCGCAGGTACCTAGTCCAGAGATTCCTGAGGAGTACCTACAGAAGCCTCGCCGGCAGCACCCCGCATCTCAACGACCACGTCCTTCATCGTCCTTTCCTACGACACGGTCACCAAACACTAAACGGAAACACACATTATTTGAAGAGACTGAAAATCCAGGCATATCGGTTGTGCGTAAACGACGACGCGTGCCGAAATCAATCATGTCGCGAACGTCTGGATCGCCGTCCAGAAAGTCGGACAGACTCCAGGAATTGAGGTCCAACGTGGTCTTGGATAAAACCACAATGCCGCCTTTCACACCCAGCGCATCTGTAAAAGATGACTTGGATCCGTTGGCATCATCTGTCATCGCTTCATCGCATTCGCAATCGCGATCACGCAGCCCTACGAAAAGAATGGTTGATCTTCGGGTGGCAGAAAAGAGGGTTGTTTTCAAGACTGCAAAATCGCCTACAGACGTGCCAGATGATGTGCGGAAACTTTACAAGTCTATTCAATCCCTGGCTCGAGTACCGCGCGGCGTTGTTCCACGAGGAATCGAGGTCTGAGTCCGCGCACCGGTTCCGTCGCAAGTGCTAACTACTTCTAGGATGAACTCATACAAGACGCTGGCGGTGAACTCGAGGATCTCGACATTCTTGTGGCAGCTGAACCTAGTGGCAAGACCCAGGAACAGCTGTTGGATGAGTTCAAAGTCTTACGAAAGATCCGAGATTCTACTGCATTTTGCAAAACCAATTCCGTCCATGAGCCTGCTTGGAATGAGCTAGTACACTGCCGAATATTGGAACAAGCCGTTTGCAATCGTTCTGGCATGGAATATCATAACGTCACAACTGCGCGCGTTACGAAAGAGCTGGTCCCGGGAAACAAATACGGCGAGCTTCTTAAAAATAAAATGATCGACTACGCCATCGTTCTCAGGCCGCCTCTCTTTTCTGAGGCTGAGGTCATCAACCGACTGGCTGCATCTCCTCGACCACTGCAACGGAGTATTAATCCATCTGACTATTCGCCCCTCTGCCATAGTCCTATTGCTATAAGCATTGAGACGAAGTCGCCCGAAGGCGGGAAAGAGAATGGCGAGGTGCAGCTATCTGTGTGGGCAATGGCGTACTTCAACCGCTTGCGTGCCCTTACTCAGGACCCTGTTTCTATCACCCTTCCGCTTATTTTGACCTCTGACGAGCAGTGGAAGCTTATGTTTGCTCGGGACTCGGAAAGTTCACTCGAAATTATTGACGCTGTAGCATTCGCGCATACTGGAGAGATCATTGGGTGTTATACGACACTATCTGTGCTTAGCCTTTGTTGTGACTGGGCGGAGGAGACGTTCCTGAGTTGGTTTTCTGACCGAGTTCTGAACCCGGAATAGGTGCAAGCAGCAATACGAAGACCTTTACCTATCTTTATAGTGCCTTATATGCATTAGATAGTGCCTTTCTATCAGAGGATGTCCTGTAACAGCATGTTTTAGTGAACACTCGCGTCAAGGAGATAATTACTAACAGGAAGCTGCAATTTTGTCTTCCGCAGAAGGAGCCGTTTATAGTAAATAGTAGACTTTCCGGATTTAGAGGATTTAGAGATGTCTCCAGGTTCAAATTGCTTCTTGATGTCTCCAGAATGCGACATCCCGTTACTACAGTCGCTTAGTGACGCTACTTCTATAACGTTAGAGGAAGTAACCCAAATTGCGTTGATATACTGCTCATTCCAGATCCAGGTAGCGAGCGCCTAGACTTAGAAATACTTGGCCTCACGCAGCAAGCTCGCGTATAAAGGAAGATTAAAGCTATTCGTACGAGTCTAGAAAATGGGCGGCGCAGAGCTTCGTAAGAAGTCTAAAATATATTCAAAGAGTAGAGCGCTTCGATCGACGAAGGGCACACCATTAGCGTGACTGGTACGTTCAGCCTAGCAATCAGAGAGTATTGTGGCCAAGATTAGTGACTGTTCAAGTGTAGGCTTGAGTGTAGTAAATAAACAACTACCTACGTTTATTATAAAGGCTTCAGTCATGTTGTGACCGTACTTTTAATAGGTGCGAGATTGTGGAGTCAGCCCGAGTGTGGATGAGTTGGGACGGCGCTTACGCTGATATATCACGTGCCAATCTTTGGCTTACGGTCACGCGCCTTGCTTAGCACGGCCTTTCCCCAATATGTACTAGCTGCAAAAACTGGCGTCTATTTTGTCCGGCTCATGACGACGATCTGACTAAGGTACAACACCGACGTTCGCTGCGCTGTCGAGTAATAGCTACAACTTACTCTTTAGCACTATACTATTGATTTGTGATCCTTCAAGGTACTCCACAGCTTCGCTCTCTACATAGATTACTTGTGGCGCAAGTCAAAGCCAGCAAAGTGCATAGCAACCGCCGCTGGCACCGCCGGCGTAGACGGCTCTTCCAACTGACACCAGCCCGCAACCGGAGCGCATGCGTTGCGCAGTGCGTAGCATGCGATAGGCCGCATCTTAATCCACTCGCTGCAACCACCCAATCCTCGAATCGTATCACGTCCTTATCACCGCCGGCGCGAATCACTACGTGCTTTCATCAACTGCACGATTGTCCCCGATTCCTGCTGCGCCGCAGCTAGCAAGTACCATATACCTGGCTGAAGGTCAGAAGGTTCGGGTGCGTTGAAAGGGGCAGTACAGCTAGGGCGGTTTGGAGGCGGTGGCATAACGGCCGACGACGACGACTAGTGCTAATGTTGTAATCCCGCCAAACTATTTCTGTTATACTGCACTGCCATTCTTTGCACAGCAATCAACGACTCAGTGTGGACGAATGTGGCTTCTCAACACGAGCTCATTCAAGCTCGAAGAGTTTTATAGCGATGTGCCAAGCTATGCCATCTTGTCCCATCGCTGGAAGAAAGATGAAGAGTTATCCTTTGGTGGTTTGGAAGAGCCACATCCGCACTCCAATTGGACTGGTTACAAGAAAGTCAAGACTTTTTGTGTAGAAGCACGTAAGAGGCGTTTGGCGTACGTTTGGGTCGATACTTGCTGCATCGATAAGAAGAGCAGTGCTGAGCTCAGCGAAGCCATCAACAGCATGTATACCTTCTACAACCGAGCCACAATATGCTACGTTTACCTTTATGACGTTGTTTCTTTGAAAGACTTTGAACAAAGTTCATGGTTTACACGAGGGTGGACGCTTCAAGAACTCCTCGCGCCCTCCAAGTTGCATTTCTTCAACCACAAATGGGAGCCGATAGGCTCTAAAAGAAGACTATCGCCTAAGATCGAAAGGATAACTGGAATACTTAGGAAAGCTTTGCGGAATTTCAGCCTTGACGAATATTGTATTGCGGACAAGTTATCTTGGTCAGCAAAAAGGAAAACGACTAGAGAAGAAGACTGCGCTTACTGTCTTCTTGGCTTGTTCCAAATTAACATGCCCCTCCTCTATGGAGAAGGTGCGAGAGCCTTTCAGAGGCTTCAAGAGGAAATTATGAAAATAAGCACAGATATGAGCATCTTCCTGTGGCAAGGTCCTGCGGTGGACGCTTTCGGAATGCTCGCATCGAATCCGTCTTGTTTCTCAGATATCCCAGACAGCATTAGGAGCATGGCCAGAAACTGCACAAACCTCTTTTCCATGTCCGAAGGCTGGAGCTTGAACAATGCTGGAATTACCATAAACGCGAGCATTTATCCCTATCTACTTACGAGCGAGTTTGAATGTATTTTCGCTATGCATTTACACGAACCGCATAGATTCAGGCATCCTGGTCTGGCGATATTCGTTAAGAAGGAGAATACACGACAAGGGATCCGCACTTTTGCGCGCGTCACCATTGACGGGGTTGCCTGGACATCCTCTGTAGCGGAGCCCGACATACATATGAGTTTCCATTACGAGGTCGTGAAACTCAGACTCCTTCGCCAACCCCTCCAAAATATCCATACTCCAACTGGGTCTTGCGGGTTCACTGTAAGCTTTACGTCGCATGCTCTAGATCTGTGCGCAGCTTACCAGCGTCCTTCTGGCAATTTTGAAGCGAAGCTTCGATCATGGCAGCAGATACGAAAGACGAGCAGCGAATCGCTCAAATGTCTCTTCTCAGCCAATCCTAAGAATGCCACAGGTGTACATGGCTATCTACTGGTCACACTCATGTACGACATACAAATCATCATATGCTTGGGTTTGAGTGACAACTTCCAACCTCTGTGTGTCGTGCTACCATTTTGCAAACAGATACTTGACGAAGGACTAAGGTGTGCGAGTATCCTTCGAGAGTACAAAACCATCTCAGGATATCGAAGCGATTTCTTCGAGATTTTTGACACAGAGATACAGATGATTTGCTTGTGTGGGGAAGACCAGGCTCTGGAAAGTTCCACCGATATCGGGTTGTCCCTGGAGGTTTCCGATGAATCGAGTCATACCGGCAAGCTCGACGCTGAGATCAAATTTGATGTTGCGAAGTTTGTCCAGTATTATATACCCACTGCCGATCTGTCGTGCTATGACTCTATCGGCTACATACCACGCGAGGACTTTGGAAAGCTGCAAGACATTGAGCTTCGAATCGGTCCAACACGGCGCAACAGATATTTTCTTTGAGGAGCCTTTCTCCCGATCTTGGTACCGTGGTGCTATGTAACCCAATGCTCAAAATCAATGAAGCGTAAAATGCTATCTTCGATAAATTACCATTTATTTTAATCCAAAAGATTTAGGGAACGAGACGGCTACTCCTCATGCTCACGCTGGTCCGAGAGCCTTTGATCTGTCTTTATAAGAAATATTTGTTGTTTGGCATTTTTTCTAGGAAACCTCGGATGAGGAACTTTGTATGACCTTATTCAATCTATTCAGGACCGCAGCCACAGCTTTTCAGCTACGGATTCTGATCCTTTTCGTCAGGTCCCTAAAAGTTACTATTATGTCAGACGAGCGGACGGCTCTTGAAGTAATCAAGATTGAATTGTTAAAATGCAAGATACTGACTGAAGGGGTGACATTGCATGAATTATCTCCCAATGGCACGCCATCGAGTCAATAATGGCTTGTTGGCGTGTCAGCAAGGCTGGAGGATTAAATACTGTGCTTCCATCCTAGGAGTTATATGGCTAAGGTACTGGCCCTGTAATTAGTAGGGGAATCT
Source organism: Pyrenochaeta sp. UM 256 (assembly GCA_000359685.2). NCBI lineage: Eukaryota > Fungi > Ascomycota > Dothideomycetes > Pleosporales > Cucurbitariaceae > Pyrenochaeta > Pyrenochaeta sp. UM 256. The sequence continues at coordinate 65,553 of AOUM02000080.1, read as the reverse complement.
TGCTAATTCAGCACTTTGCTTGGATTGCTCTCAAGAAAGACACCAAAGGTACAGAGCCGCGGTGAGACACCATCACTTGTTACTCATGTTACTTAGGGCGAGTCGGTAGGAGCATCCGGGTCATCCACATCGTTTGGTGAACAGCTCAAAGCTACTTCCAACCATTTGAAATATGCAGTTTTCCACTAATTAATTATAAGATTAACAGCTATAAAATAACAGGGAAGCGAAGACTCCCGATGCACTTTACGCGCGGGTTTTACGTAGTGTTATTCTTCTAGCTTTTGGTTTTTTAATTCATCAACATCTCCCTTGAGGTCGGCCACGCCAGCTTCCTTTATCCAGTCATCTAAGCAAGGGTCGTCGCACATGAGTTGTTGGGCAGTTGTCAACGAGCGCTGCGTCAGCGCACCAGTCTCAGCTTGAGCCAGCAAGCAGTAAATCTTTTCTTGCTTCTTGAAACGGTGATCTCAGGTCGATTGTCGCCATGCTTGATGCGTTTTCGAATTTCTGCCGGATAAAGCATTCTCTTGTACTGAGGGTGCAGCTCATTCAATTCGGGTAGAATATCCAGAAGGCTATTTTGTAGTAAGCGTTCGAAGCTTATACGATGCATGATATTCTCTTTTTCAATTTTCCTGATGCATACCGCTTCTGAATCGTGAAGGAATTTGTTGTTTGGGTCTTCGAGTCTGTCCCGAGCTTCCTTGCTCAGTCGCTTGCGGAGCGGCGACACTAGCATCATGCTTTTGAGTTCCTTCGCATAGTAGTAGTCCGCTGTTTTAATCACAGTGATGTAGATCTCCGTCGCTTTGATCCCTCGCTGTTCAAATGACGTGCACATCCATTTCAAATAAGCAGCTTTGATTGCTCGAAATGGATCACGTGTCATTGATATCAGTGGTGTGTCCTTTCGACTCTCTTTATCGGAATGAAACTCCGCAAAGTTTAGAGCAATATCATCCGTTGAGCTGAGCTCCCATTCAGAGTTACCGGACCATATGTTCCTTCACTATCTTCGCACGTTCTCGATTCCGAACTCGATGCTCGGTAGAAGTACGGGTGAGGTTGGACGGGTTGTATAGTTCTCTTGCTGACTCCGATTTGTGAATACAAAGCTGAATGAGGAGTGACCCAATATTTTCTGCATTTACGTGCAAGGAAGAGTGGACTGATTCATCGCTAGGTGCGTTCTGGTCATGCAGGCTGGTGCCCATGAGAGAGATTGAAATACTGATACTGTTCCTGGTAAAAGTGGAAGAATCTTGCAGGCGGGCGTTTGCGAATATCGTCTTGTTATTTCTGACAATGTTTCAGTACTTCATGGTTAACGTCAATAAAAACATTTTCTTGCATCAAACAATGAAAGAGATTTACGTTTTCAGGCCGTTCCGATAACTCCAATTCTGCTTTCAGCTCTGCACCCATTCCCGGACATTATCAACATCGCCAGAGCAGCAGGGCTGAGTTTGATAGGTCATATCCTCAAGGTGATCCTTAGAGTCACGGTTTACAGAGAATATTGAATGTCTCGCTTTTCAGGTGAGCCAGTATAGTAACGTGGCTGGATGCGTACAAATTATGTTTCCTGCGCATGCATTCAGCATAATATGTCCCAGCTAGCTTGTGGTTAACTGAACGCGGATGTGCGATTCTTGGTCTTCAAATTCGACTAAGTGATACGAACGGACAAAGAAACATACAGTAAGTTAACTAAAGCTTCACGAGGGTCGCAAGTCCAGCTAGGAGACTTACGCTCGGCTTGAACGAAATATCGCTATAACATGTCTGATCTTCAATCGATCCAGAAACACCTACATTATTCATTCAAGAACACTCGACTACTTGAAGAAGCCTTCATTGCCGATGGAGCGGTAGTGTCGCGACCCGAGTTGCAGGGGCCTCGAGCAGGAAATAAGCGGCTGGCTCTGGTTGGTGACGCGGTTCTCCGTCTATGTGTTTTCGATGAATGGTTTCCTAGTGGTGAAAGCACTGGTGAGTTGTCGCTTGTGCATCGAACCGAAGCTAAAAATCAGAAGCGAACGGCCATGAGATGCTCCAAGAGGTTGCCACCAATGATCAGCTACAAAATGTAGCTAAAAAATGGAATTTGCAGCGCTTGCTTATAGCGACCTGCCAAGCTGGGCAGGCACCGAGAACTACACTCGCCTCAACGGTCGAAGCTATTATAGGTGCAGTTTGGATCGATAGTGGTCGGAAGTTCTCAGAGGTTCAAGGGGTTATCCATAAACTTAATGGGAGTGATGATAAGGACGATGAATAGGCAATGCACGCAATGATCAATGCGCAGTCTTTTGCCGAAGAATTTTTGGTAGCTAAATAGAATCTGCTGCACGGTATTTACCGGTGCTGTAAACCTTGTCTCTGGTAGACTGGGGAACTGCCCTAAGTTAATTAATTAGTTATGTTCGTTTCAATAACTATCAATTCCCGCCCCAATGAGATGAAATGATGTCTCGAACATAGGGTGACATTGAGCCGCTTCCGCGCAGACGAACTTCATGGTGTGGAAGACAATGGGCCACAGTTATCAATAGGATCATCCAGATAAAGGCTTAGCTGTTTTGTAGACATGGTTGTATTACTACTTCTGTGCCACATAAAATACAGCTAGATAAATCCACCACTCTATGGACACGGAGAAATGCCGAAAAGGGTCTCTCGTGCTGCGAACCGTGAAGAGACCCCGAAAACACCATTTTCTTGATTGTGGCTATCCGACCAACTCACCGAAGTATCATTAACACGATGCGAGATCCGTACAGCAGGGGTTAGGAGGGCGTCAACAAAAAGATCGACAGACAGCATCAGTAAACCCCGCACTATGTCCATTGAGATCAGGCTAGTTAGGCAATTGAACACTACTGAATCGTCTTCCAAGTTGTAGAGTCCGTTGCTTTCGTGTGGAAACCAGATTTTAGATTTTGGTAGAAATGTGTTTCGCTACCTTGTGTGGACTCGGTTCGCAGTGGGTGACGTTAGGACAGCTGTAATGCAATGGTAATTTTCGGTTAGACCAGTTCAAGATATTAAATACTAGGCAGAGCAAGCTCTATAATTATCAGTCAAGCTTCGTAAGGTACGCTATAACTGACCTCGCACACCTCAGCCTCATAGTGCTTGACGAAGACGAGCAAGAAGTTAATCCTAATAAAGAACTAAACAGTATTATAGTTACAACAGGCATGTAGGAGTACGAATGCCATCTACGTATACAACCTTAGCATACTGCTCCACGAGAGCTTGCCTATATATCCATGCTGCAAGAACAACCAAGACATGCATCAAACTGTGACTGACTTCTGGTAGATTCAAGGCCTTTCCTACTGTACCATCTAGAATATTTGTTGCGTAAATGAGCCCTCCGAAACTATTGATAAGTACCATTTTGCAAAACGATTTTAGTAATTCGAGATCATCTATCGCTCCGGAATACATCCACCAGTGTTGGACAGCAGGAAGAGTTGCTATTCCACCAAAGAATGTATGGACTGTGATCCTATGTTTCCTTTCCATCTGACCGGTCGTGGCCATGATGATATGTAATAGATTTAGGATCAAGAGCGTAGATAGGGTCATAATTTGTTGAAATTGAGTCCTTCCTGTACCTCTGCGTGAGAAGTAGATGAATGACATAGCTGATGCCCAGATGAGAACGGCAATGCCGGCGTGATCAGCACATTGCCAACTAAATGCTGATACACTGCGGGCGAAGAGATGAAAGAGGGCGGAGAATAAAAAGCAGAGAAAGGCGGCAAGGTGATAGATATAAACCACAAAGGCTTGCTGTGTTAGGGGGGCTGGACACGTTGCAGCAAATGCAACAGCACCAAATACAAATACAAAGGTACCGAGTAGATGCGAGTAAGGTCCCTCACTGCGTGGCGAGACACACTGTGTAGCGAGACGCTACAAATGGTTTCCAACGCAACAAATTCAACAGGAGGGCAGAGACTCTGATTTTCTCGGAATAGCAAGTTTGCTTCATGAAGATGTCTTTCCTCTGCTAGATTTGGACGAATATGCTGTGCTTACCCTACAATACAGTGACTTGTTATAAGCTTCGCGCGATCGGCTCACTTTGGCCAGCAATAGATGCGTCAGAATTTTATATATCCTGACAAAAGTCTATTAAGTCTTAGTGTAGTATATGGTCATTCTATCCCGAAAGTCGCGCTTGACTCTACGATCCTTATGTGCTCCTGTGTTGATTCCAAGTCCGCCAGGTAGAATAGACTGGCGAGGAAGATCCGAGCACCTGGCTTAAACTAGCCTAGCTGTATTTATCTGATGCTGACACTGGCTTTTCACGCATGACTCATAATGGACAGCTAAAGCTTCAGGCTTACTTATGGCATGACTCGAGCCTAAGCCCCCATTTCTAAAGATTGAGAAATGGTATAGCTGTAATTTAGATACGATTACGTTAGACTCCTAGGATGCTAGCATGACTCACGTTTAGCTGTGATATGGCGATCAACGGACATGATCGCTAGATTCGAAGAGCTGATGGAAATAATCAAGACTGAGCAACTGACGGAGGAGGACGCGGTGAAGGAATATATACAGGCCCTCGCAGACAGATTGTAGTTTCGCTTCTTTGTAGTTATTCTAAGTTTCCTACGCAATACATATCCTTGTCTTTACTTGTATCAATCATACCGCCCCTGATTACTCGTAGTCCCGTCCGCGTCTACCACTGAAGCCACCTGATTCGAAGTAGTACCTACCATAGTACTTACCTGTAAGGTACGTAGGAGGATCATAACATACTTTAAATATATATCGCTACAAGTCGTTGTGCAATTGATAAGCCTGTATTAGGTTTAATCTTTGTATAGCTACGTGACATAAGTTATGCGCTGATAATAGGAAAAATCATAACATTCAACTACCAGAAACACTAGCTTACACCTTGACTGCGAAGATTTTGTACGACCCTAATAGACATTAGCTAGATAGAGCCTATGAATAGAGAAACTTACCAGCCCACTCGTTGATATCAATATCAGCAAGGCTCCAAGAAGCGGCCACGCTATGCTGCGTTTCCGAACGCAACTCTGAGCAGCAACTAACCTCTGCATCCTCTAGAGTGCCTGCATGTTGAGAATTACTTGCTTTGCTCAAGGTCTTGGAGCAGCAGTTTGAGACTTTCTCTAAGCAGCATGGTGTTTCTCCCGCCATGCCAGAAGCAGCTCCTATAGCTAATAAATCACAGCAGCCTGCACTATCTTTATTCTCTTGTTCTTCTTTAATTGCCATGTTGATGTAGACATTAAGATTACTCTCCGTATCAACAATGACAATATCTTGCCTGATTAGCAGCAGATCATGGCTTGAGAGCCTAAGTGCTTACCACGGAATCCGTTCTCGGTGAGAAGACGCTCATAATCTTCCTTTGGACCGCACCCAGCCACGCAACCTACGTAAGCCGCGACACTCTCTCGAAGCTCTGTTGGAAACGGCTTCCTCGCAAGGATGTCCGAAATAGCGACTCGTCCGCCGGGTTTGAGTAGGCGGGCCATCTCCGTGAACACAGCCAGTTTCTCGGCCTCGGGCACAAGGTTGATGACGCAGTTGGATATAATGCAGTCTGCAATGCCGTCTTCGATCGGAATAGACGTGATTTGGCCCTCGACGAAGGACACATTCTCTGCCCCTCCCGACTTCGCATGGTTGTCATGAGCCCGGGCAAGCATATCCTAAACAAAAGGGGTTGGTCTGACAAATCCAGCGACCATTAACGTTGCCTTTGGACTCACCTTGTTCATGTCAACGCCGATGGCGCGACCTTTCGGACCGACTTTCTTCGCAGCGAGAAAGACGTCGAATCCGGCGCCGCTGCCGAGATCAATAACAGTCTCGCCCTGCAATCATAATAACTTAGTCTACGTCTATATAGGTTAAAATCGATGAAGCTTGCCTCTCGAAGACTAGCTATCGCGAGAGGGTTGCCACAGCTAAGGCCGAGATTGGCGTTGCGAGGGATGCTGTTAAGCTCCTCTTCGGTGTATCCGAATGCTTGGGCTATGACGCCAGAATATGAAGGCTTTTCGGCTCGAGCAAGGGAGCCATAGTGGTCTTGAACTTGCTTGTAGACGTTATTAGAGTCCATGTTGCCGAGAGTGTTGCGATGGCCGATGGTCGAGTGCTGAAGTATGGTGAGTAGGAGTTTGATGATGCCAGAGTACTCAAGTACGCTGTCTGCGATACACCGAAAGTAGACGTGAGGGGCTTCTCTATTTATATGCGGTCAGGATTGTCTTTGTGACGATGGTATGTCGGCGTTGAAGGTCGCTGCGATATGTTACCGCTGTTCGTCACTGCTCTTCGTCACTACAATGTGTCACTACAGTGTGTCACTGCAGGATGTCATCAATGTGTCTTGGCATCGATGTGAACGCTATCCGCAAGCCGACACATACACCAGCTTAATAAAACAGATTGCATAGTTTGAACGGCACAAAACTGGGATCTAGATGATTCTGGAGTGCCTTTTGCGCACCCCAAAGAATTGTTATTTGGATGTCACAAACTGGATGATCTACCGTTAGAACCCAAACGATTGCAGAGTGCCTATGAGATTTCCGCAAGAACGTTGATTAGGATTTTGTTGTCGACACGACAGCCCTCAGATGATGTAGCGCCACATCTGTATCCTACTCGAAGCTTAAGGTCCAATTCTGCGGCGCTGTAGCCTTTCAGGTTGTTCTTGAGAACAAGCGAAAGGGCCGACGAGCAGAGAGTCGTCGTGTCTGATACATCCTCTGCCGGTATAGTATTGCTGAATGCTTCTGTCCTTAGAACACCCCCTGTCAATTGAACGAGACTCTCGGCTTGAATATCTGTCTGCAATGACTCCAAGGCAGAGGTTGAAGTGTTGGGAAAGTCGAAAGACTCCCATGATAGAATCGCGTCTTCTTGGGTCAAGCTTTCAAAGAATTGTAAAGCATCTTGAATTCGAGCTTCGGCATCTATACTTGATAATATAGGTGCATGTTCCGTTTGTAGTTCGCGAGTTACGGTTGGTGTTAAGTCAGGCTTGTCAAATTAGAATCCGAGCAGCTCTACAAAAGTATGAAGTCCACACACCTGAAAGATGTCTAAAGATAGAGAGGAAGAAGAGCAAGCTTTGGCTTCGCAACAGCTTCTGTTGCCTAGCTGAGCCCGTGAGATGTCTGGAGCAATTTGGGCGGCCTTGCTGTAAGCCTTGAGAAAGTCATTACCCAAACCTAGAGACTGTAAGAGTCGTTTGAGGGACTCATTTTCTCTAACGAGTTGCTGTAATTTTAGGTCAGTGGAAGATTGACTACTAGCGCTTTCGTATTGGCGAATCTTGTCTTCGAGTTCTGCGATGTATTCTTTCTGTCGAGCGCGACAGCGTCGCTGGTTATTGCGAATGCGCTCAAGATCTGCAGCCTGCCCTAAAGTCAGTCGCCAACCAAGTTTTTGGAACAGCAGAATTGACCGAACCTTTGTCCTTGTAGCCGAACTAGTACTAGCATTGTTAGTCGACATCTTCAGTAGCACAGGGCTGGCGTGCTCGATTGGAAGTGCCTTGCAGTGACGTTGCGGAAATTTGGTCTTTCCTCATCCACAATTAGAGGATGATGCTATGGACTTGCCTGAAGACGGGACTGAAAGGTCTTTTAGGTTCTGCCTTGTTTTGGTGCAAGTGAGAATCAGGTTGGATTAAGCGTTGCGTCAGTTCGTGTTCTCCGAGTTGGGACCAGCTTCGATTGGGGCATGCGGGGCTGATTACAAAGCCAGCTTGGCGCTGACGCAGGGCTGAGTACCTTGCCTGGTCTTCATCCTTCCAGCTTCGGCTTCCTTTCAATCCTCAATACCATCGGACCTTGACAAATGCACCGCGATTAGCGATAATCCAAGCACGCCCATTGTACACGATTTAGATACATATCCCGCCCCGTCTAGTCGCTCTCCGAGGAGCCCAATACTTAAAATCTTATGGTGCTGGATCGAATAAATGATGAAAGCGAGGGGTTAAGGGTGTTGAGCCTTCATAACGCTCGTATCGGAGTACAGGTCTTCAGAATCACATCTTTGGTCTTGTGTTAGCATAGCAAGCCCTAGCTGCCTCCCGTTTGCTGTCATCCAGTGGTGGTGGAAAGAGCCTCCATGGACAAAACAGACGAATTCTCAGTAAAACCCTAGAACACCAGCAACAAGGGCGGTGATATTGTCGCCTTAGCCCTCTCTGACCCTGGAATGTCCGCTCAACTTGAGAAGGCAGCTGCGGCGGATTCGTCGGCCATCCCTTCCTCCCCATATAAGATACCAGATTCATATGAGCGCCTTTTTGGTCCCGCAAAGCATCTTTCGTTTGGCAATCCACAGATATAGTAAGGTTACTTCAAGCTTATTATACTTCGGGGCGTCGCACACGATGCTGTGACCCATGACTCAAATCTTCTCCGTGCCATCCATGGGCGCGCCAAAGCATACGATATTCGAGTTGAGCATCTTTGGACTTGTTGCCAGGTATGCCCAGTGCCCTCGTTATGTCCTCCACGGCCATGATCGCTAATCTTCGTATGCTCAAGGTGGTCTCCGCTATTATTATGTTTATCGCCCATGGTTCCAACGATGTGGCCAACGCCGTCGGGCCCTGGGCTGCCGTCTACGAAACTTACCGCGTTAATACTAGATTCCCTACCCCCGTCTGGTTTCTTGTCATTGCCGGGTTGCTTTTGGGTCTCGGTTTCTGGTTTTACGGCTACCACATTGTGCGCTCTCTTGGCAATAGAATTACAAGAATGTTAACCTACTCACGGTTTCTCTGTGGAGCTTGGAGCTGCGATTACGGTGCTGATTGTGAGTAGATTAGGACTGCCTGTGTCGACGACGCAGACTTTGACCGGTTCCAGGATGAAGGTGGCATTGATGAACTATGATCTTGGTGCTGTCAGTTGGAGACAGTTGCTCGATATATTCCTTGGATGGGCGCTGACACTGCCTTGGGCAGGCCGGCTTTCCGGCTTGCTGTGTGTTATGGCCCTTAAATGCACCTCACTTGTAGATGGGGTACGAGCGGGGTAGGCGAGGAAGAGTTGAGTGCACATAGGTGGACTTCGGCGTTGGCTTGAGATGCTTGGGGGATTGCGACCCATAAATACGGCATAGGGTGGAGCAGGGCGGCAGAGTATTTGCTTTTAATCAAGTCCAAGCCTTGCTGGATTAAGTAGCGGTACGTCCGCATTAACTCGTAAGCAAGGATATCCTAAGTTTCGCTTGGTGAATGTTACGTCGGACATGGATCCGTTCGAAAGTTCAAATGTCTCCTGATTCCTAAATTAGACACGCTGTCTAATGAGAACGCCAATGCTTGCGTAGTTTCTGAACTCCATCAAAGAGATATCCAAGCTAACGCCAGGCACGCTCCTGATACCCATCCATTAGCGTTGTGTACTCTGCTCCTGCATTTGCCCATCCTTTCACACCTCCAGTCAACATGACACTCTTGATGTTTTCATTGCCTTGCTCTTTGATGTAGTCGTCCATCCAAGCGGCAGCACGGAGTCCCCGATGTTGCGAGGAGCCTAGACAGCGTCAGTTGCTTTACTTCCAAAGCAAGTATTGCACGTACCGCAGTACCATATGATGCATTTAATATCCGCACTTGCGAACAGCGTATAGAGCGTAGGAAGAGTGGGATACAAGCTCTGCGCAGGCAAGTTGATCGATCCGCGAATAGTTCCGCCCTATGAGATATGCAGTTAGCAATTGCTCATCGAATATTCTCAGTTTTGCGTCGCTTACAGTATGGTCAGCCTGGCGTAAGTCGATGAGAAGGAAGTCTTTTCCTGGCTTTTGACCTTGGCGCAACATTGTCAAAACTTCATCGCGGGATATCGCGGATGGAGTCTGGTTCTTCGCAATGGGGTGATTTGGATCCCAAGGTGAGTCGGGGTTGAATGGTAGTGATAAACAGCTCATGGCTATGTTGTGGCTACACCGGTATATGAAGATTGGATCGCGCTTGGCTAGGGAGAAGATTGGGGAGTGAAGCCAAGGAGAACGAAGCTGCGAAGAACGAAGCAACGGAGAACGGAGCCACAACATGGATGCGACTGAGGAGGCCAGATGTGTTGGCCTTCTCTAAGCTGTTGACTCTTCTTTTGGAAAAGATTACATGTTCTAGAGGTACCTTGGATGTCACTCGTCGCACTTGATTGGCTGCCTACTCACGCAGGCACTGACCGCTTGCACCGACGTATTGGTGGCTTTAGTACTAGTATGCGCCCTACTCTTAAGTGGATTAGGTACGCTAAATAGATTCGACAAAAACGGTAGTCTTTGAAAGGTCGATGAATGCACCTCTCACTGATCTTCATTGGTCTTCAGTGGAGTCTGTAGGTAAGGTATACCGAATTAATTACAACTGGAAGAACACTGCCCCCGAGTTCGAATGGCGCCATTGTCCACGCAGCATGCTATAGAAACCTTTTAACTACCGAATCGGCATGTATAATCACCTCATCACCACGATCGCCTGTGGTAGGTAGGGAGTTCCTACACATGTTAGTGGATTGCTGAAACTTACTGGAGTGAAACGTACATCTTGCTGTGCGAGCAGGCCCTCAGGCCCAATGCAAGAGTTCGATCTTTCATCATGGACCGAGTCGTTCCTAAGCTGGAAAGGTCGCAGGTATACAACCTGGAGAGGGATCTCAAAGTCGGCTTTCCGAGTATGTAGTCCGGCAACTCGTACGCGCAGGATCAAAGAGTACGATCTTGAAATGAGGCTCCCACAGAATGTTGGCAGTATCGTTTGGTGAGGCTGGATCGGGATGCGAACCGACGATCTCCACTCATCCCCGCTTTTATCTCCAAGGCTCGAATTGGTAGAGGTCCTTTCGAGCGCATTTTCCATCACAGCGTCTTCATATCTTGGTGGCTCGTCTGTCTCAATACGGGGATAGTATTTCCAATCTAGTTGCGTGAAGTCCACATGCTCGAGTTTGATGATCCCGTCGTGGAGTCGCATTGATTGGTTCTGATAAAGAAACGTCTGCTTTGGAAGGCACGGCATCGACTCTGAGGCGTAGAATGTCTTGACTCGAATCGCAGGTTTCACATTCAAAGACACAGATCGCAAGCGTTGGACTGCTAACGGAGCGTGAGTGGTTATAGAGAGTGTCAAATCGGTGGAAGGGCGGTCTTCGTAGGGCGAGTAGGCTAGTGGCAGGGGTTCGCTGGTGCTCATGGTGAGCTCTCCAAGGCGGCCACAAAGGGCATACTTCCATATCGGTGAGGTCGTCTTCCAAACAAACTCCTCAGGAAAGCTAGCAATATGTGTTGGTGGCTCGACCTCGGAGTATGGAAGAAAGTCGACAGTTCGGCTCTTTTCGATTTTTTCCACAGTCTGTAGCACCTCTGAGCCTGCAATTTGCTCCTTGCTGTATTGCACAACGCTGTGGAGTTTGTAGGTGACGGAGATCGGGTCCGAATAGAGTGCCGTAATTCTGAAAGTCGGAGGGAGTATTCGACACAGCAGAGGCTTGGAGGCACCTAGGCCTTCGGTTCCGAGGGGGACGACGAAGAAGAAGGGAAAGCTGTACACAATCAATCCATCTTCCTGTGGATCCCTTTGGGCAGAATCGAGCTTCACTTGGTAATTGACGTCGAGGAACTGCATCCGTTAATGCATGTTTTCCAAATTCGACTGATGTACTCACTAGATCGTTAGATTTTGTGTCAACTGGATAATCATAGTTTGGCGAGTATGCTACTAACTCATTGGTGTTGGGAGCCCAAGCAGAGCGTATGAGTGTGGACTGTAATCCTTCAATGCGTTTCCTAGTTAGATGCGAATTTGTTAAAATGTGGGATATGGCCTGAGTTACCCTGGAAGGAAATCTCGATGTCTGTGAAGTGTAGTGCTGACGGTGATGAGACACGAATGTGCCCTTCGAGCGAGTTTCCGGGTCGCAGACAACCATAATCATTGCCATGCGGACTGCATTTATCGCATGCAAAGATATCGATATACACTGCGACATCATTGGAGCAAGCCATTGCTAAAAAGCAAGGTCGTTTTGCTGTGTGGTATGAGAGGGGCACCTTTAAGCGCGTCCTGTATGTCACCGCGACTTTGTGATTGGCTATCATGTTACGAGCTCGGCGCTTGGTCACGCTCCCTACCTGGATGACCCTCTCGGTTGTGCACCTCATTTTGTCAACCTGTATCATAAGCCCAACGGCGTGACTCGGCCAATGCTACTGATTGGCGCAATGCAGCATCCGATCTTGGTATATTGTAAATGCTGAAGGCTCTGGAATGTCGTCGGATATTTCTCCCCGTTTTCCTACTGCACTGCCTCAGATGTATTGTCTCTATCGGAATGCATTAAGTTTAGCGAGGCTCGAGATAGTTCAACGAGACGAGATGAGCTTGCATAGGGCAGGAGGTCTGTGGCCCTGCGGCTGATCAGATACCATAATAACAATCGATATGGGATCCAAATATTCCCATTGGGAGCACTATCATGTATGCGAGAGATACTACATGAATTCAAACTGGAATCTATTATGCGCTGCTCTGGTCTATTTCAACTATATGTTATACTCGCTTGCATCAACCGCGAACTAAACCTTCTTCCAGGCCCATCTGTTTCCCATCCATCGCACTAGATAGACCAACGAGATCAACACAGGTACCTCGATAAGAGGCCCAACAGTAGCAGCAAGTGCCTGGTCGCTGTCGGGACCATACGTAGCTACAGCAACAGCGATGGCGAGCTCAAAGTTGTTACTCGCAGCTGTAAAGCTCTGGGTGGCTCCTAACTTGTATCCATACCCAAGCTTGTTGCATACCCACAGCGTGAAAAAGAAGATGACGACAAAGTACACAATGAGTGGTGCGGCGACTCGGACAACAGAGACAATTTGGTGGACGACTTGGCGACCTTGGGAGGCGAAGAGAACGAGGATAGTGTAGAGAAGGCCGATGAGTGACCACGGAGCCAGCCACTTCAGGAATATCTTTTCATACCACTCAGGGCCGACCAGCTTCCGCAGTGTGAGGCGCGTCAAGATTGCAGCGCCTAGAGGAATACCGAGAAAGACGGCAACGCTTGTTGCAACTACCTCATAAGAGACAACGACGGTGCCAGTTTCGCGGCTAATGACTTTTATGAAGAGGATAGCGAGCGGAGCATAGAGTATCATCTGGAGAATGGAGTTGACTGCCACTAGAATGGCGCAGTACTCGTCGTCGCCACCAGCCAGTCCGTTCCAGATCAGAACCTAGTGAGTGTAAGCATCGCAACAAAAAGTAATAGAGATCAATGAACGTACCATGGCGATGCATCTTGCTAGCCCGACAAGGACCAACCCTGTTCGCAAGTCGCTTCTATCGGGTAAGAAAGCCCAGGCGAGACCGAGCTACGTCAAGTTAGTTGAAATTGAGCCAAGTAGGGTACAGATACGCACCATAAGGAGTGGGGCGACGATCCAATTCATGAAGATACTGAATCCAATCTGAACCCAGAGAGCGCGAGTTCGAAATAGATGATGTAGTGTCTCGTACCGCACTTTGCAAAGAATCGGATACATCATAACGAGCAAGCCGAGAGCTATGGGGATAGAGACGCCAACGAACTTGCCCTTCTGGAGTGCCGGTCCTGTTTCTTCGACAAAGTTTCCCAGGAGAACGCCGATGATCATGGCGAGAAGGATCCACACCGCAAGGAAGCGGTCCAGCCATCCTAGTCCCTTAATCACCGAGGTCTTCTTCTCTGTTTCTTGTTCGAGTTGCAGACTCTCGGGGTCAGCATCCTTGTCTGATGCGGAGGGTTTGGTATGGGCCGGTTGCGGCTCTTCGATTGACGACATGGTCAGAATTTATTGCAGAAGATATGTTGTAAGGTAGCTGAGATGTGTGTAGATGCTTTTGAGAGCGTTCGATGATGTTGCAGGATGTGGTAGGCAGGTCGATCCAGTAGCTTCATGTTTTATATTCGAGGTTGCTATTGACGATCGCGCCTAGCGCAGAGACCCTTCCATGGCTGGCTTCGATCCGAGCCAATCACCGTCCAGTAGTGACTCACTGGGATCGGTCTCGGCGCCAACATATGAAAGCAACCGCTCTTGCATAATATTCCGATAGAGACGACGACATTCGCCCAATTACTCTTGCAGTCGCTTGCAAATTTACAGTTGCTTGCAAACAATGGCCACCGCAAGCACCTCCAGCACGCCCTTGCCATGGCACACTGCATACCCAGCACCCAGGAACAGCCCTGCCACTATCAGCCGGGAAGACGCCCTCGACATGATCAAGCAAAGTGCAGAAACTTCCAGCAGAGACTATGTTCTCGTCGATCTGCGTCGCAATGATTATGAGGTAACATGGTTCACCATTTTGCAAATCCCTAGTTATTTGAGCTAATCGAGCTAGGGCGGCACCATTCGCGACTCAATCAACCTTCCTGCACAGAGCTTGTACCCTACCATGCCCACCCTATACACGCTCTTAAAAAACGCAGGCATCCGCAAAATAATCTGGTATTGCTGTATGTTCTCTCTGCCATTTTCGTAGCAACCGGCATCCGAGAAGCGCCTTCTTTCAAATTATCCGCGAGACTGACCGATCTCTGCGCACTCTAGCTTCTTCTAAAGGACGAGGTAATCGTGCCGCTGGTTGGTTCGCCGACTACATTGCAGATCAAGGAGATGACCAGATGAAGAGTCTCGTCCTAGCTGAGGGCGTGAAGGGATGGGCAACGGCTGGTGATGAGTACGTCCAGTGGATGATTGAATACGATGCTAAGGTCTGGTCGCAATCTTGAGGTCTTCGCTATGCTATGTTACGTAGAACAATTGTTGTTGCAGACCATCTGTAAAAGCAAGTACGCTGATAATTGATAATGGCAATCAGAGTAAACGTGCAACGTGGGCTTGAGCGACGACGAGATTTGGTGACCGTTAAATTAGCCGACCTATTCCAGTTGGGATTGCGGGTGGGGTCTATCTAGCGAATCACACAACCCCGCTGGTTCAGTGATTCTATTGGAGGGCGTCAGTGACAGCGCTCGAGGCACATTCCGGGAAATCTGAGCAGGAACAGCCGCGAATGACGCAGGGCTCATCGGCCTCTTTCCAGCGAATAGCGCCCAGCGAGTGACATATTGCTCGCTTAGCAGTAGACGTTCAACACTTTCGGAACAAGATTTCATTGGCACGTACCACTCCAGCGTCCTCCCCAAACAACGGCATCAGAGACGTATTTCCACAACATTTCCCAGCATCTCAGTTGTTCTCCCTGCGCAGCGGATTCATGATCATTTGCCGTTCGATTCGACGACAGGCGTTTGCAGTAACGCCGAACTCAGTTCCTATCAATCATTTCCCGCGAATGATGGGTTCAGTGACGAACGGGGATCTGAACAACACAGCAGCAGAGCGTGTTCGAGCTGAGATCACGACGGACGCGGCATATCGCGACCGCTCTCTTGCAATCCCTTCTTCCCAGGATGATGCTCTTATTCGGAAAACGTACCGACCCTTCCTGCTAGATGATGCATATTCAGACCAAGATTGGGTCGCTCGGCTCGAGCTCAGCACGGCGTTGAAAATGGTAGACCTACAGGTCCTCAGAAGCGGTGGCGACAGACTGAAGGTTCTCGTTCTACATGGCAGCATGCGAAAGCGGTAAGAATCCTACCAACCATGCAGCGGTGTTGTATATATGTAATTAAGCTCAACCGGCGCAGATCCTACTCACGTCTACTAGCATTTGAGGCTAGCCGAATACTTTTCCGGCTTGGCTGCGACGTCCGCATGTTCGACCCTAGTGGGCTACCTGTGAAGGACGACGTTCAGCACTCGCACCCGAAAGTGCAGGAGCTGCGAGATCTCAGCAAGTGGAGCGATGGCCACGTCTGGGTAAGCCCTGAGCAGCATGGAAACCTTGTTAGTGCATTGTAGTAATCCGTCCTCTATGCTTTGCATTTGGCTGATAGTTTGTTCTACATAGACCGCAGTGTTCAAGAACCAGATCGACTGGATACCCCTCTCAACAGGTTCCGTACGACCAACTCAAGGACGCACATTAGCGATTGCGCAAGTTTCAGGAGGATCCCAATCTTTTAATACTGTGAATTCACTGCGCATCCTCGGACGGTGGATGCGCATGTTCACTATTCCAAATCAGAGCTCGGTGCCTATGGCATATACACAATTCACAGATGAGAATGCTAATGATGGAGGGAGTAGACTCATGCCAAGCGGAAACAGAGACAGACTCGTTGATTGTATGGAGGAGTTTGTCAAATATACGATAATAATGCGGCCGCACTTTAATCTCTTTGGTGATCGGTATAGCGAGAGAGAGGAGAAGAGGATTAAAGAGGAGAAAGCGGCATTGTTAGACATGGGAAATATGATAGTCTCGAATGGTATGTGAAGGGCGAGAGGTCTGTGCTTCTCAACCGCCTTGCTTAATATAGATACAGGAGCATAGAAGGTGGGTTTTGGGACGTTCAATGTCAATATCAGATCAGGGCTCAATCTGTTAAATCGAGGGCGTTGAGAACGGTTGCGTGCATCTACGAAGGAGCTCGTGTTTTTTCGTTTTAGGGTGTTAGGTTATTCGCGCGCTCCTTCGTAGGCGGGGTCGAGCGATGCTAGGAGGCTTGCCAAGCCACGGAAGCATTTATTTCCGCAAGTGACATACTGCAGCCAGGCCAATGACATACCGTTCAAGCCTTTATTTGGCAGCCATGTAGCCTCGCAAATGCACAAAATACTGCTTTCCTGTGTCTACCAAGATTCGAGCTGCTTGTATATGATGGCTACGCCGCCAGCCGAGCGGGCAGCTGCGACGAGAAACGACTTCGATGGCGTAGGTGATGATGGCGGGAGCGATGACGCTGCTCCAGATGGTGGATATGGCTGGGTCTGTGTTGCTGCGTGCTTTACGGTCAATTGCTTTACTTGGGGGACGGTCTCGGTAGGTAGACGCTGCGTGAAACGCCTAGTGGAGGCTACACCCAACGATGAACGCTCCTATCTCAACAGTTGTACTTGTGCTGACTAGCCTTTCTCAGGCATACGGCGTCTACCTTTCACACTACCTTGCTAGTGATGTTTTCCCTAAGGCTTCTACTTGGGACTATGCCTTCATAGGCGGCTTCAACTTCTCGATAGCCATGCTCATCGCGCCTTTTGTCACGACTCTTACTCGGAGACTGGGTATCCATAGGGTAATGATTGCTGGTCTAGTGATCGAAAGCGGGGGTTACATTGCAGCTTCATTCTCAACCCGCATATGGCACTTGTACATTTCTCAAGGCGTTCTTATCGGCTGTGGCATTGGCTGCTTATATATTCCTAGCCTTCCTATCCTATCGCAATGGTTTGTCCGCAGGCGAAGCCTAGCAAATGGGATAAGTGCTGCGGGCTCTGGCGTTGGCGGTGCGGCCTTTGCATGGGGCACTGAGGCCATCATCAAACGTTTTGATATTGCTTGGGCTTTGCGCATTACTGGGATGATTGCATTCGCCGCCAATCTTGCCGCAGTTATAGTCATACGGGACCGGAATAGCGCCATTCAGCCATATCAACTTGGTTTTGACACCAAACTTCTTCGAAGGCAAGATGTAGTTCTCCTGCTTGCCTGGACCTTTACCAGCATGCTAGGATATACTGTTCTTCTCTTCTCTTTAGCCGACTTCGCGTTGTCAATAGGTCTTACCCGAGCCCAGGCCACGGACGTCATCGGACTGTTAAACGTGGGCACTGCAGTCGGCCGTCCAGTCATCGGGATATTTAGCGACAGATGGAGCCGAATCGATACAGCAGGTGTTTTGACCCTGCTCTGCGGCATTTCATGTTTTGCTTTCTGGCTGCCTGCTACCTCTTTCGGACTCACCGTATTCTTTGCAATCCTTTGTGGAGCTATCGTTGGGGTTTTTTGGATGGTTCGTTAGTTCCAACATTTCTTACCAATACATGCACTCGCGCTAATCCCGTCACGCACAGACTATAGGCCCGCTCTGCGTTGAGGTTGCCGGGATCAAGAACCTGCAGTCACTGTTGTCTCTATCTTGGGTAGTAGTAATAATTCCTGCGACCGGTAGGTTCGCGTCTTCCGTGACCTTTTCACCGTTGCTCAAGCTAATGACATGGCACAGTTTCTGAGGGCATCGCATTGAAACTGCGCCGGCCTTCCTCAGATAAGGAGTATCTTTATACGCAGATATTCGCCGGCATCTCGTACGTGATCGCAAGCGGGTTCATATTCCAGCTTCGCAGGGTGAAGAGTCACCAAGCACAAGCTAATGCCTCGTAATGCACACGTAGAGATTCGATACCTGTCACAGTGGTGAATCGATTAGTGCATACTAGAAGTGTATTATCATTCTATAGCTGGCTTGGCTCATGTTGTGTTGTTGATACCTATCACTCATCCATAATTTGCAAGACGGTAGAATTTTTAACGTTACAGGCCCTTTGGCCACGACAGCCAAGAGAAGCGCGAATCGAGTCGCGGTCTCCGTCCCCTCGCATCTCGACAATAATGGTTGCGGCTGCTTCGCACGAAATTTCCAGCCCAGAACTGGCGGGATGATGTTCATCTACCGGCGGCGGAGCGCAGAAGCAATCAAGAGAGGTCAAACATTTTGAAGGCTCCATGACCAGACGCGGGTGGTTGCCGTCATTCCATTCACCATGACCTTGCATAACATCACATTCCGCCACCATATCGGATGGTGGTATTTCAGTCTGCACACTGCTAGTGGAGGGTCTTGGTATATTCACATGTTGCGCGCAGTGATTTTTTGGTGTGGCCGGTGTAAGCCGCGGTTCCACTATTGTGTGTCCATGGCTCTCTTGATGGCTCGTGGTTTGGTGTGAGGACTCCGAGGGTCTGAAGAAATCATTGCCATCATTCTCGAGTGCCTGAGACTGACACGTCGTCGATGGCCCCTGGAAGGAAAGGAGAATAACCTTTGAAGTGCTTGCCTCGTCTGAAGACCGCAGGAAAGATTCTACTTGTTCGCTCGGGACACCGTGGAGCGCCAGCAGAGTGCGAAGTCGCACGTTGTCCTGCGCAACCTTGCGGGCAGCCCTCTGCATTTTCAGTGTTGCCGCAACGCCCTGCCGCTCATATTCTTGCAAGCGTTCCTGGAGACTGTGGAGGTGTTCGGTGCGGCGCATGCGGGAGCGCCGCTGGTTGTCTCTGATGCGAGTCGATGAGGGCGTGTCGTTGCTCTAACTTGTGGTCAGCTGCTGCTACGAGCGACAGTGGATGCGCGTGCTTGTACGGACCTTTCTCGACATGATGGAGTGAAGGGATAGGCGGAAGGACGACGTGCGCCATCTGCCTTGCTTGTCACATGACGCGCCAATTGGAGATAAGCTGGCCAATCTTGGCGCCTCGCCGCGGCAAACAACTCCCATCTGGGGTGCACCGGCATCTCCATCAACACTGAATGGCCATTTTGATTCCGTCTGCAAATAGCATATGAGGCCTTTCCTTCTTGTTTCGCATCAAAGAAGCACGTACACTCTCTGCACCACAAAAGCTTATTAAGGTCAGCAACACCTCCTGATAAGATTACTTCAAGCGATGAAGCAACGTTCGCTGAGCAGGAGGAGAGAGAAGCGAAGCGCGCAAATGATGGCATTGATTACGAGGAAAGATCGTCAACTAAGAGTCTCTCTGACTAATTAATTGGATTAACTAAATAAATTTTCCGTCAAGTAAAAGCCTTTGCGATTCTCTTGCCGTGTCATAATGCTCTATCTTGCTGCACAAACTGAGGGCTTTCCCAACTGCTTTACCAAGACCGAGGCTACGCTTCCTCCTTCATCGTGCCCTGCCGCTTACCATTTCTCGGTGTTATCTCTGAAGTTGTAGTCCCATGCGCTCGCCGTAGCCGGGACACAAAGTCAACTTACATGGATGAGCCCACACGTGTGCGGAAACTCCCAAGTGACTTTCGGCGGGGGAACCTCGGACGAACCTCGGACGATCACCAACCATCTATTTTTGGATGGCCGTTAGCCACAGGGGAGGCTTGCGATCATTGTGGTTTAAAATACAAGTAAAGTATTACGTGAGACGTGCCAGAGCGGCCAGACTCGCTCGCTTAACAAGAAGGTACCGGCTGGGGTGGCGATATTGCATGAATCATCCTCGTGTCTCCGCCACAGAGCTGAGAATGGCCTATAGGCGTGTTGGCATGGCTGCAGGGGTAGTTACTTCCATATTGTGATTGTTAGGAGCTGAATGGGCTTTAATGTGGATCTTTGGTGGAGTAATTTTCTAGCGGTAAGTGGTTAAGAAGGTAGAGGATAACCTTCCGCAGAGAATCCAAGCGACGCGGCACATAACACTAGGTGTGATAACAAGTTTTATTGCTTTGAAGTCTAAGTACCTATAGTTTTCCTCGTTACAGAGTGGTTCTCTCTACGTAGTGGGGGATATTAAATGTTTAGAGCATCCATAATTGCTTATTTTTGAATTGCTTTCAGCAGTATTAAAGTGATTGCCCCCTTATATAATGTACCACCTAGAGAATCGAGTCTGTGCTCCAGACTACGAGGATCTCACTTTATTAAGTTAGGCACTTTAGTAATACACTCATGTGTCTTGATAGTAGAGATAATTAGAAAGCTGCTTACTTCCGACCTCATCTTACAGTAGCTTTTACCACTGAAGACCTTTGAGTAGCTATTTTTAATAATCTGAGATAATCTAAACTTAGGTCTCGGATTCGAATCACGGTATTCCAACGGCCTGTAACGCCAGACATTCCTAGATTTTGGGATAGAGAAAATCTTCATTGAAACAGGTAAGGCTTATTTATTGTTGTTTGATTGAGTTTTCTACAGACCAGAGAGGCATTGCTATCTTATATATGTGTAGCCTTCCCCCAGTGTCTTCGTGTTTCAGCCACCCAGTAACCAACAATATGCTTTCTCAGTCAGGGACCTGAACCTGGACCTTAAAATCCGCTTAGCATTTGATTATTTCTATTGGGTATGCCCCATCTCCGTTTACGATCCCGCAGGCCTTTTCCCAACCAAATTCAAAGGTATTGCTGGCGGGATTGCTCAGCTTAGCACCAGGGCGGCATCTCGCATCTACAGCGAAGTAGCTTGTCACCATTTCCGGTGCAGAATCCCAACTACACGCCTCTGGAGCGCGCTGTTTCAGTTGAGACCGGTGGAGATGAGGTGGAATTTCGCATGTGCAATGCCGAGAAGATTTGCACTCACAAGAGATGCTTCCAATCAAAGAATATGACGACGAAAAATTGCCATGGTGGTGCTTATCGCGTCTCACTGTTGGCAAAAGCAAGTTGTCGTGCGCTGGCCGTGTTGGTAATGTACTTGATGATGGGATTTTAACAGATTGTGCCAGCCTTATACTAGACTCTGGTAAATGTTTTGAGCCAGAAAATAGTTGCCTTTCAGATTCGTACGCCGGTGTATGAGTGGGAGATTCAAAAGGAACTTGTGCATTCGACGTTGTGACATTCCTCGACTCCTCGCCGATTTGGACGGAGGCACAATTCATAAAAGACTCGTTTTCTCGATTCAACCATATCCAAGCAAATAGTGCTGATCCTTGTGGCATACCAATGGGGACCTTGAAATAGAACTTCTGAGACTCTGGTGACCCATCTCCGGCACGGTGTGGGCAATTTCCATGGTAAGAAGCAGCTACCTTCCATGTTCGGCCCCTATCTGTAGAGAAGCCAACCTGGCAGCTACCACCAAAGTGAGTCGATCCAGGCGCATCCGAGGAGTAAGTGTGATCTGAAAGCTGAAAATAAGCCTCATTTCCAGGCTTCCAAATGACCTGCGGTTGACCCTCTGCTGTATCTAGAAGGTCAAGATGACCACGGCAATCACCCGGCGATAGTAATGTTGGGCTTCCTTCTGAATCGCAACAACCATATGGAAAATTTAGTTGCTCATCAACCTGAGTTGTCAATTCATTCGCGGCGTGAGCGCCTCCCAACGGCGGAGGATACCAAAGTGACATGTGGGCCTGTATAATAGTGGTCCAGGATAGAATATAAAGGGTTAGCATATTGTGAGATGTTTTTGGAATTGTTTAGAATAATACATTAACAAAAGAGAGTAAATGAATGAGACTATATAAATCACGCAACCCTCAGAAAAAGACCGCCACCGATGTAGTGTACTGAGCATTTATGGACATATCGGGCGTTTCCATTCTTGTGACTTCAGGAGCTCTAGGCTTGATCTGCTTTCCTGTCTACAACAAAAGCTTCGTGACTCCCCAATTCCAAGGTCCAGAGAGCTGTTCAAGGTTCCACCTATGAATTCCCAATCAGCAGTACCTGTAGATGGACCACTTCGATGCATTGTTGGCAGGCAATTAAGAGAACTTGGTATCCTTAATACTCATATACGAAGCAATAATGGCAGACGCACCTGAAAACTTGACAGAATACGTCTTCGCCAGTTTTTATAGATTTGAAGTCCCAGAGTGTACGAAGAAGGTCGAGGTCAAAACTATTGCATTCCCGCTGTGCTGTTTTGCCTGGAACACAAGTTCCCTGTCCATTTGACTCCGTGCAAAGGGTATACTATGTTGCCGTGAGCAAGAATTCCACAACACTTGCAGTAACTAAACATGCCTGGACGTCAGGAACGGTGTCTGCGAGAGCCACACGAGCCAGTAGAGTGCTGAGAATAAGTAGGCGCATGGCTTCTAACACGCAAAAGTTCTGGAGGGCGCTTTGGTTGTTATATTTATAATCCTCTCAAATTAATGATGGATACCTTATTAACCTCAATAATCAACCAAGATTGACTTCAGAGGCCTTTTCCAGCAGCGTTACAAATATGATGTGATTTTTGAATTTGTATAGCGGCAAGAAAATTCAATCTACGTCTCTACGAAGTTCAATCAATCTCCTCATGAACTGCTTGTCTCCTATCGCAAGTCCGTCGTTAAAAAGGCTCTCAAAAGTTGATTGGTCTCTTAGACAAGGCGAATATAGATTTATGAACTTAATCGCCATCAAGCACTTTGTCTGGAGCAGCGCTCGAAATAGTAAATGTAGGACAGGATCGGGTTTCCACTTAATTAGCACAGATTCTCCGATGGATTGCACCGCTTCCACCATCTCAATGCTGACAGCGCTCTCAAACAGTGAGAGATGTTTGGTACACACAGACGTAGTAATAAGCTTGAAATGCCATTGGAATAACATTTTCGTAGTTTGCACTTGTCTTAGTCGCGCTGCCAGAAGTATGGCATTCAAAAGTATTAGACGTCGATTGGGTCTATCCAGGCGTGGACAGTCAACCCTGGCTGCATCCAGTACTACAGAGAGCATCTCCATGTTCGATGCTAGTACTGCCATGCTGAGAGGACTCGGGAGCAAGTGGGTCGACATCCATGGTGAAGCGCCCTGTTGAAGAAGGGCTGACACAAGATTAGAGCGTCCAATCCCGATACCCAGTAGTAGTGCATTACTGCGAGCGAGGCCCTCAGTAAAGAGATTTCCTAGAGATCCGTCTTGAATTATCATGTTTTCTTCGGGTGGCTCAACAAGAAGGTCGACGGCCTTGTTGCAGTACCTGGCGATGGCGTGCGAGACGAGATCAATCAAATGCGATCTCTTTTCATTTGGCTCAATTTGTAGATATATATCGACCGTGATATTCAAAGTATTCGGCAGCAATGGATGTATTCCGAAGGTGGCCCTTGCCCGAGCTGCAATTAATTCAGATAGATGTGCCGTAATGAAGGCTCTGGCCTCGATGGTTTGGAAGCTTTTTGACGGTTGGTATTGCAGTATTTCGCGGTGTATTGCTGCAGCAAAATATCCTTTCGGATAAGCATCATATCGCAACGGGGCTTTTCCACTTACTGCATGTTAATCGAGACTGTACAGCTACAACTATGCCGACGTCTGTGACCAACAACATAATGATACGGTTGCATATTTCGGCTGGCAAATCAAATGGAATTCGATATTGCAGCTCCATGGGTTTGAAGAGGGTTTGTATAAGCAGAGGGTTTGTATAAGCAGAGGGTTTGTATAAGCAGAGGGTTTGTATAAGCAGAGGGTTTGTATAAGCAGAGGGTTTGTATAAGCAGAGGGTTTGTATAAGCAGAGGGTTTGTATAAGCAGAGGGTTTGTATAAGCAGAGGGTTTGTATAAGCAGAGGGTTTGTATAAGCAGAGGGTTTGTATAAGCAGAGGGTTTGTATAAGCAGAGGGTTTATATAAGAAAGAGTTTGCATAAGAAAGAGCTTATATAATCTTAGCATACAGTTTGACATAATTTAGCTACAAGACTGTTTTGTGTAGCCCCATCCTCAAGAATAGCTATTTCTGTATTTGGCTTCCGCCAAGGTAGAGATAAATACTCGATGAGTTTGACGTCACCAGTTTTTCTATCCTGTTTCAATTGCACTCTTGCAGTTTTCCATTGTAAAAGATGTGGCCCTATTGCTGCGACTGCAGTTATGAGATTGACTGCACCGT
Source organism: Pyrenochaeta sp. UM 256 (assembly GCA_000359685.2). Lineage (NCBI taxonomy): Eukaryota > Fungi > Ascomycota > Dothideomycetes > Pleosporales > Cucurbitariaceae > Pyrenochaeta > Pyrenochaeta sp. UM 256. The sequence goes on along the minus strand of AOUM02000080.1, from coordinate 41,024 downwards.
GAAATAACTTTCCAGCTCGTTGCATCTCAGTCGTATATTCCTGAAGACTTCTGTACAGAGATGTGTGTTTTCCGAGAGCATGTCGCTCGAGATTGAACTGGAACGGACATGAAGAACTTCTAGCGAGACCAAACTCTGGAGCTATGAGCTTGAAATTTTGCGGACCACGTTGAGCCAGTTTCAAAAATGCTTCGGCAGCATCAGCATCAGCACTAAGGCCTAGCCGCTCACCAGTTGCTACAATGCTTTTAGGGGTGGCGGTGAAGCGTAGGTACTTTAGTGCTTCAGTAAATGGACCTCCAACTACAAGATCAACATTCTCAAAGCCTTTGTTTGCTCTAAGCAGATCGGAAAAACTGTGTAGCAGGTCTTTCGGGCTTAGTTGTAGTTCGGCGATTTGTCGTTGTATATATCTTAAACAGACAGCTCGTAGTTTCGCGCGAAGTACTTGACCAGACGAAGTAAGACTTTCCTCGTACTGCAACATCTCATCGCTACTGAACCCATATTTGAAATCGTGAGGGTGGGCAGCGTGGCGCATATGTGGATGCATTGGTCTTAAGAGCGATTCTTCGTCCCAAAACAAAGTGTAACAACTATGCTTACATCCACAATCTTCGAGTAACCGAACGATGCGAAGGACAGAAAGTTTCATGTATAAGAAGGAATCTTTTCTGACTTCTGGATCCGATGTATCGGAATCTTGAATGAGAAACTCATGTCGTAATTCCTTTGGCACCTGTCTGATCCAATGTGACTGGTGTGTCGAATCAGGGAAGGCAAGTTCTTGGAGGCTGAGGATGTCGTAAGGCGGTGCGAAGCTTTCGAGGTCTTGAGAGACGCTTAAATCTACAGCTCGAGATCTGAGAACAATCGCAAGCTTAGTGTGTGGGGAGGTTTTAAGCATGTATAAGATCATGAGGATATTATAAGGGTTAGGTATCTCCATAAATACAACAGTTCCGTATGAGCGTGGTAGAGGCATTTTACAGTACTTTTAGCAAGTTAGACATTAAGCTGATCGAAAAGTTTGCTTGAGTCTACGGAAACTGTCTTAATATAGTCCTAGCAGAGGTAGCCAATAAAGAAAATCCCGATACGCGCTAGCAACTGCCTTTCTCCTGCGCCTAATTTTGTCAGAAGTCCAGACGTAGTTAAAGCAGCCTTTTCCAGTGGCATCCCGCTGAGTATGCCCTTAGAAATGTTTTTAAGTGTAGTAATAAACTGCTTTGAGGAGCAACCGTAAATGTGGAAGGTCTGAAGAGGAGGAATCCTCACTTCACCCCACATTCGGTCTTCATAGCATGGAACGTAGACTCTCAAATCGACAGTACAGTCAGGTACATGTTTTATTAAATGCCAAGATCCCTTAGCTTCGCCAACTGACATTCGGGTTGGAAGTCCAAAGGATAGAACAAATATCTTCTGCAATTCTAGGCTCGGGTTGATCGCTTGCCTCATTCTTTTAAGCTGATATCGATCTTTCAAGATCCGCGTACGATTAGGATTACCGTTAATGTTAAATCGAATCATCTCTTCTGAGTATGAAATGGGAGTCCTGAGAATCGGAAAAGTCCCTACAAGGTAGATTTTCAGTCGGCGAGAAGCCTTATTGCTTTGAAGATACTTTCGTAGATCTTGCACTCGTAGCTGTAAAGCCTTCAGATCTGTACCAAGAGCTGTAATATTCATTCCTTTGACGAGAAGACTGCGCATATGGGGTGCGTTCCAAATGAGATCACGAGTCGGATCCAAATAAAGTAATTTCTCTTTAGGCGTTAGAAACCCTTTCAGCACTAGATCAAGTTTTGCAATGTCATAGGCTGAGAGATAAGTAAGAAGAGCGCGACGACATTCATATGCTACTAAAAGGTCAAAAAGAATTGGTCGAGCTATTCTGTTGTTATGCATGTTTCTTTCATGATCATGTAAACAAAAGTCGATCTTATTTTCTTAAGTTGAGTTATAAGTAATTGGTTTGCACCGACATCAGTAAAATGCAATGCCGCCAGAATATGACTGCAGCTTTTTTAGATACAAGTAACCGATTCAGGTACTTGAATAGGCGACGGTACTACTACAGAAATAGAGGTCGCGTATGGTCGCTGTGTTGCAATAGTGCTATCTAATTCGCTTGAAGGAGGGCGGGCAAGAGCTTGAACGGCCATGGCATTATCAGAACTGCAGATTCCTTCTGTGTCCGTCAAATTTAGAAAGGTGATAGAGCTCCCAGTTGGTGGCTGTTTAGCAACTATTGGGGCATTCATTCCTCGATATCGAGCTGGGTAATGGATCCACACTCCATGCGGAATGTGACATTGCGACCAGAACCAATCATCGGATTCTCGGACGGTCACATCCGCTTGCAGATTAGCTACGAACATGGGAAACCCTGTCGGCATCTTGGCTAGAGCATTTGCAGTTTGTATTCTGACAGACGAACACGACATGTAGAATTCGCGCTTTCCTGTTGCATTTAACCAAGTCCTAAAGTCATTGATTAGTCCGATTCTTTTAAAGGAGTCAAATTGCTATTCTTACCATGCAACAATGACTTTATCACCGGATGGGAGGCTAGCAGGAATATAGAACGTGTAGTTTTGGTTGGTGTCGTAGGAATTAGTAATCTGCCCTTCTTGGCCCTGCCGAACACGAACGCAATTACCCTCCCAGCTCTGAATAACGATCCAGGTGTTTCCATCATCATACGAAAATGATACTTGGCAAGATCCGCCGGAATGAGCCGCCCCAGGGTCATGCATAGTAAGGCCACTGGAGTTGGTCGAATCGAAGATCCTGCCAAAAAGGTTGATAAGCTCGGCCAGAGGGGAATAATGTGCGACGTATCTGCTTACTGCAAGGTAGCATTCATACCAGCGTACCAAGTGGTTTGATAATTTTCTTCGAGTATATGCCTGTGGTGATTCTTGCATGGGAAGGGCTGCTGTCTCCATTCAGGGCCCAGGTGGTTTGGATCACCGTTCATCGGCATAATTAATTTATCAATATCGAGATTCCACTGGACTGGTGCTGGGTTTCCAACAAACACGTGAGATTCGACCTGAGCAGCCAGATACAGGAAAACAAGAGCCTTCATATTTATGTTTGTGTGAATCTTCACATCTTGCCTTAGCTCGAGCTGGTTTAAGTAGTAAAACTATTATGACCAGCAAAATTACGCGTTCTAATTACATTACGGCTCCAGGAATAACACCCTACGTGCAGACCAAGCGCTAAAATGACCACTCAAGTACATAACTCACGTCAACTCAAGCATTTAGTAGTTTTGGGCTCTCCAACGAACGAAATGTCACTGTGCTATCTTCATCTCGGAGGCAGTTAAAGCATGTTTCGTAGTTACCCTCAGTGAACAAGAGACTTGAGACGGTGTTTGCTAGCCCTCTAGTTTCCCTAAGAGAAATGACAATAAGCTTCGAAAGAGGCTCATGGACCACCCTGATATTGAGGCAATGTGGTATGATATCTTTACCTGTGCCACTTTTCCAACAAGCGACAGGCACGTCAGCGAAAACACGACTGAGCACCGAGCACCGAGCAATGACGTGGCGTTGTCATTGGGGCTGAGGTTCGAAGAATTTGAGTAACTTAATTTACATTCCTTACACAATTAGCCAGTCACTGCCATAAAGGAGGGACCGAGTGAGTCACAATAGGTTTGAATGAACGTCGAGCTTTTTGCACATTTGAATTTCCTTTTGTCGCATCCATACATACCAATAACTTAGTACACCAGCGTCTTGGAAGACAACATCAGGCCTTCTCCAGTCTCAAAACATGGGAATTGCAGAGTTCAATTCTGATTTCCTGGATGTTGAGATGCAAGAAGTTCAAGTGGTCTTACACGACAGCGCGCCCGAGTATTGTGCAATCCAATTTGAGATTCTCGTTGCTTTGAAATCTGTCCTCGACGCCGTCAAGTCACGAAAGGCTACGGTAGTCTTTCCGAACCGAACATTTCGTTATCCATCCTCTGAAACGAAGGTGCTTTTACAACTTACCAACATTAAAAGTTTATATGATGGGCTCAGAACCTGGGTCAATTATCTAAAGCAAGATGGAAGATTACATCCTATAAGCGGAGATTGGAGATCCAGCTTCAGGTGGACGCAAAACGGCTTTCGTCTTAAGGGCATCGTTGGAAACTTTGGACTCATGAGCCTTGATCAATCTTCGAAAATCTGCTACGGTGGACGAGATGCAATAGAGGAGATGACGCAATCCTTGGAGGAAGCCTACAGCAACTTCTGGTTAAGAAATGACCTCTCCGATGGTTTTCTCAGAGATAATATCATTCAAAAGGCCAGAGATCTACTTTCTCGACGTATGGAGCCAGTCCCTTTAGCTTTCGCGATCAAAAACTACGGAAATCTCATGAAGACGTGTTTCAATGCTGGTCTGACTCTAGGTATTGGAGATGTCGCATTGCAATCTATCAAAGGTGCTAAGCAGGCATTTACTAGCGGATCTAAGTCAAGTGTCCGCATTGTAATTGTTCATGGCACTATACTGCAATCTCAAAGGAAAAGAATCCTAGAAGCAAGATTGGAACTTCATGACTATAGTCAGTCTGTAGCCTTTGGTGAAAATCTTCATCACGGCGTCAGATTTGTTACGCTTCCACGCACCGAATGTGCTGACTTCTGGGAGGAGATGGCCAGTTACGATGGCTGTAGCAATAAAGTTTTTGATCATGTAGGATTTCCAGCTGATGTACTTCAACAACCTAGAAATTCCGAGTTTATGCGTAGGCTGTTCCTTAGATAACAACCTAGGAGATTTGAAAAAAATTCAAGCTACCATATATTACTATAACTCCTATAGTTAGCTACGAACCCTCGATTGAAATACTTGTTATTATCACATAACTAAACTCAAGTTATTGATTTTTTTTAATTAAATGCAGTAACTTAGTGCATGTGAAACTCTTGTCGCGTTATAATCCTAAGGCCATCACTTTTTAATATGTCACCTACACGTTATATATAGAGAGAAGGCGTGGCCAAATCATTGTTTTTGAGACAGCCAAGGCAACTCTTTATCTCTAAAAACTATGCACTCCTTTAAACTTCTGTTTGCAAGCGTGATCACGATAGCTGCAAGCGCATTAGACCTTGAATCTCAAACCCTGGTTGCACCGGCTTGTCCCCAAAACGTAAGGTTTACATCTATAAAATACATGGCAGGATTTAACATAACCAAGGTGCACTTTTGTAGTGGGACAGACTACCGCTTTTGTGAGCCTGTAAACACACCAAGGAACTGCACTCTAGCAGACATGAAGGGTGTAGCCTCCCTTGCTATCGATTTAGGCTTCTGCTGCCGCTTTTATAGGTAAATTTCTCTATTACATCTACAAGATCTTTGGTTTAAGGACTAATCGCGTAGTGATAACAATTGCAATGACGCCTATCGCGGCTGGGGAGGTGAGGGGGTTTGGTATCCGGGTAGCCGCGCGATTGACGAGAACTTTAAAGCTGGAGTAAGAAGTTTCCAGTGCCTAAACAGTACGAACTCGTGCCCATCAAGCAGCACGAATAATACTACAATCATGTCTGCTACGCCTACCTCTATGATCGGCTACCTTTAAGGTTTCTAAAACCCTAATCGACACCAAACATTTTGTTTACTTCGTAAACCGGTATTAGATAGTCACTGCACGAATAACAAAGCAAAAAACTTGTAGTTAGAAATGATTTGGCCTTGCCTTAGTATTCTACACTACCCCCATTTAGTGCTTTCTTATTCTTAGCTATAGCGTAGCGTGTTGATTTTAGATCGTTATTACCTGTTCGATTTCTCTACACATCTACGTTGCGACCAGAAAGAACTAAGCTGATCACACCGTGATTCGACTCCCTCGATCTCTAGCCTGTTAAACGGATGAATTGATTGATTTGCAGTATAAGTCGTTTATTTAAAGAGGATTTATTGTGATATTCTACTAATACAAACAGTAATTATTGAATCCAAGTAGAAGGGTAATTATTATAAGTACATAATTAATCACTTATGTATCTCTCTGCTGTGTCTTACTCGCCTTCATCCATGTGCGAAATATCAAACATGTCACCACCAAGTCTACGTGTCCCTAGAAGAGCTGAGTAACCATTATTACCATGGTGACGCAGCATGTATCGCCACTACCGGTTTATAAGAATAAACAATAATTTACAAGAAGGAAGTGCTTACCTTAGTAGACCAACCCCAGCGGTCGACGCCGGGTCTTCTGTTCCACCAGTTTACCAGAATCTTATCGTCATATTTTTCAACGAAATTTGTCTCTATGTCGCGAATACCATGTATTGTGATTCCGTTCTCCTTTGCATACTGTACAATTTTGAACGGCCAGCAGGCTTCGCATTGTCTTGAAATCCACGGTATTCCGCCAACCACATCAAAGCACTTGGTTAGAAAATCACCTAGAAGTGCCAAAACGTAGCCTAGGTCCCTGATTGGGGAGTCTTGCCGTAGGAGCCCCATACGGTCTAACGCGTTCAATGTTGAAATTGTAGCATAGCCAACTAAGGCTACTGTGTCACTCCATCGTGTGGAATCACAAGTCGCCATCCAATAGACGAGGTCGCGATCCGCGGCCCAATGCGCAAAAGCGCTAAGTCGTATCCACAGTTCAACGGCTTTTGGTTCAGGTCTCTTGATCATGCAAGAGTTGATAGCTGAGAGCTGATTTTCGACAACTTCTTGAAGTCCGTAGCCGTTGAAACTATTGTTGACAAATATGTCAAAATTGTTTTGATTGCGCAATTCTGCCTGATCATGGTATTGATCCGCTAGCTCGATAGAAGCTTTTGATACGAGTACGTTGCCATAGGCTTTTGGGCTGTTCATCAATATCTGTTTAAAGGATTCGTCTCGACTATTGTTACGTTCATCGACTGTTGTAGAGCTATGTTGTAGTACGTTGACAAAAGTAAGCTGCTTCTTAATGTCTATCTGCGCAATGCGTTAGAGAGGTTCCTTTAATTGGTGTTTTTTAGACGGTTATTTCTACTCACATCGGAGTATTTCTCTTCAGAATAGGCTCTTCCCATTATTATAGAATCCAACACGAATGGGCTCAGAAGATCAATTCGGCTGGCAGAATGATAACATTCGGTGTACCCAAAATAGGTAATAGTTTCAATCCTAGACTAGATGTAGTGACGCTTTGAAGTACCAATTCAAAGACAAGGCGAGTATTTGATGCGCACAGTGTGTTGAATGAGCTGCGAGGACGACGAGCAGAACGGCCACAGATAAATATTAGGGAAGAAGATATAATTAGCTACACTATCTGCTTACTTACTAGCTTCAACAATGCGCTAAGATGCCTACAGTACGGTGGGTACTCACGAAAAGCGACAAGCTGCGCCAATTAAGAAATCACTATTCTAGACATAAGAGTGCGCGAGGAAAGATATAAAGGATTGATTTCGATGCTTTTCTATTGAAGTCTGCGATGCCTGCCAAATTTGAACTTTAAAATGGAAATAATAGTCATTGATTTGCTTAAGTATAAGCTTCTACATAATTAAGAAACCTGTTAGGAGACGAACTTAAGGATTAAAGAATTGAAGAGGACGATCCTTATAATCCTCTACGCTGCGCTCCTGAACATCTATAGAGTCTTCAGTAGTGTTTGAGATGATCCCAAGAATAGTTCTTGGAACTTGATCTAGAAGGTCAGGCCTTGTCTGTAGAACCTTTCCAAACCATTGTGCCTCGGTCTGTGTAAGACTTTCTACACTGTTCTAGGTTAATTCAAGAGAAGATAGGATTAGGAGAACAATGTCTTACTCTCTAACACCTAATGGTCTTCTAAGGCTTCTCTTTTCACTTTCTGAAAGTTCACATACAAGCTGAGTTAAATCCAAGGAAGGCGCTTCGGACTCTACGCCAGGAAACAGAATAAAAATTCCAGGATTCAAGCATGTCATTCCTTCCAGGATATAATGCAATACTTTGCCTTCGCGGATGTATCTTGTTATACTTCTTTTGACATCATCTTTCTTTCTCTTAGATATATGGAGAATTTTGTAAGTGACTTCATCCTTAACCATGTCTTGAGCTCTACGTTTCTTTTCAATATCGCTGAGATCCTTGTAGTTGTTGTGAATTGCATTCGTGTAGGGTGTCGGAGGAAACTCATTGTAGCATCCCTGTTTAAAACTTTCAGTGAGTTTGAACGCAGAGACTATGTGCTGTTCTTGATTGCTACTACGCTTGACATCCTGCAGCGCTTTCACAGCAAGTGAGTAGGTCTCGAAATAACAGTACTTGATGTATCTGTTCTTTGCCACTATGAGATGGCTCTGACCCTCTTGTTTCTCTAGGAGGAGGTGAATTTGGAATAGTTTTTCAACCATGGGTTGTTTCACCCCATGATCAATGTCACCAGTAGGTTTTTGGGAGAGACCGACCTGGATTGATTGTAAGATGTGAGGAGAACCTATCTCATTAACACATTGTAATATCCTCAGACTACGCTTCAACTTTATGTCCGAGGGCATCTCTCGGTAAACCCTGCGTAGAGAATCCATGTCGAACTTTTCAAGATCTGGGAGTAAGATGTCCTCTCCTGAACCTGGAACTCCCGAACTTATGATCCTTGTATCTAGTTTCTGAGAAGGCGCGATGTTATCTGTAATGCCGTAGTGACTAAGGACATAATCACGTTGGTAGGGTGACATCAGCTCATCGAGATATCGTATCCGTAGTTGTCGAGCAGGCGGCGTTCCAGAGATAGGTAATTTATTCTGAAAGCAAACTTCTGCTAAATAGACTAAGAGCAAGGTCGCCTCCATGTCTGGTCCAATAATTTGAGGCTGTTTATGATTAGGAAACATGCGCATTCCGGACCTTGTAACTCACATTGATGTGCACCTTTCTCCAATCCAAGAAGGTTGCGCCTAACCGCTCGATATCCGCCGAACTACTCGAGCCGAGGACGAAGAGACTCCTAATCTGAAAATGTCCAACAATAAGCACCGGGGCAGTGCTAGCTTGTAGATGAAGCATAACGATAAAGTTCCCATCAAATGTCTCTAAAACCGAATTTTCATAATTCAGAGGCAATTCTATGATGCGAAGTGGTCCAGGTATTAGAGTATGTAATAGGGAATGAATCAAAGTTGTAGAAAGGGGTGCGCCGGTGACAAGGGGTTCGAGCTCTTGTACCCCATAATTGCCTGTTTGGATTTGACTCGTATGGGGGAGCGAGAATTGCGACCGGTTGGCAAGATCAAGGTATGGCTGAAAGATAGGGTCGAGGAGGTTATCCTGCAGACTTATTTCAGCTCTCACATCAGTGATCCTTGGCGAGCGTTGCCCGAAATGCGTATGCTGAGAGTCCAAATCATTTCTCCTTTGTCCGTGATTCTCATCCACCCGTAAATTATCAACGTTGGAGCTTGCTCGAGAATTTGAGCGGCTTCCGTAGTGTTCAGCATGGAAGGCCTCGTCGAAATAGCAGGTGGTATCCATCTCGTCTAACTGAGTGGCGCTTTGAGGCGAATCGGGGTCGTCGTCCCTGGAATGTCGAAATTGGTGTATCGATATGTCGTTCAAACCAGTTAAAGTATCTGGTTCTGCTTGCTCTTGTACACTACCTTCAACCTGGGCCGAGGAATCAGGTGCGACCATGTCCTGAGTACGCTGAGGTAAGATCGCATCGTGCATTGTAGCATCCTCCAAAGCTTCACTTAGTTCTGATATGAAAGGCAGCTCAGGTTGATTGCTTGAAGTAATATCTTGAATTGTTGCGGCGTTTGGTGGTGGAGAAGCTTCTATGCCTGCCGTGGAAAGTTCAACAGAATGCACTTCACTCGACACAGCGACTTGTCTTGGTTCCTGCGATGGATATGTCTCTGTATGACTATCTTGTAGGTACCAATGTTCGTTCCAAGCCTCATTGTCCACTTCATCTTCTGCAACGAATAATCCTGGGGAGATGGCAGGTGTAGTATGTGCAGTGTGTGCAGTGTGTGTTCGTAGAGTCGAATGCCTGCCAACTCGACGTCTCGCCATGGTCCCTTTAGATGAAGGGTCGGAACGCAAAGCTGCACTTCTGAGAACTCGCATATCGGATGCGAGACGTAGTTCCTGGAGTTTCCGTTCCGCGGCATGTTTCAAGAGCTCTAGTGCTTGCAGAATGTTTGCAAGATCTCTATATTCAGGGTTTCCATCCTTGCCTAACCAACTACTTGCATTTTGCTAGCGTACATTAGCAGATTTAATGTTTTTTCAATGGTGCGTTCTCACCATTATCAGCTCTAATGCAGAGGACAATATCTGTTCCGTTTCAGACATGGCTGTGTATTTTGACGAATCAAATCGAATGAGTAGATATGTAACCATCTCAGGGCAAGCGATTGATAACTGTTTTTAAAAATGCTAAATTGCTATCCGGCTACGCTAAGGAAGCGCCCGGGAAGAGTCACGGAAGCGCGGAAGCTGTGTCGGAACACTATTCAATAAGGCTTGGCTATTATTCTTGTTTACGAAACTCACGCTCGTAGAACCTCAGCCTGGGAACAACCGATTTCGTACTAGTCTGACCAGCAGCAGACATTTTGCACTTGCTGCTGGTCAGACTAGACCCTTTCAGGCAGGAATAGCATCAACTATATATTTCGGCTCCTTGCCGATTATCGTGCTGAAATCTGACTGCTTCTTTTTATCCGCAATGCTGCAGACAGCCCCTCGAATCATGGTAGACGAGAAGGGCGATGTCGAACTTCGCGTTCAGGGCTTCAGTTACCTTGTTTCTTCTTCGAAAATGGCCACGCTGTCGCCCAAGTTTCACGAGATATTCCATCTCCGTAGGGACTTCTCGATTAGACGCATTGACTTACCTCACGAGGATCCAATTGCTATGCGCCTCATATGCCAGTCTGCTCACGGAACCTTCATACCACAGACGCACATATCTTCCGAGGCACTCGTGGCAATGACGGACATTATAAGGCGATACGCGATTCCACGGACGTCGAAAGTGCACACCTTTGTTGAATTTTGTTTCCATGTACAGGCCATGAAGCCAGAAGCTCTATCAACAACTACGCTGCTTAGGCTTCTACAGGTTGGAAGGGTGTTAGACATTAGAAAGTGCAGACAGCTACTTGAAGACGTCTTCTTCCGGCGCCCCCTACAACACGACGCGCTTCCTCTTGAGCCATATTGTCATCTCCAAAGTACAAATTGTTCTGTACTCTTAGGTATGAGCTCTCTTTCCCAGATACAAGTCCCGCTAAGTAATGAAGCAAATATCCTGCTGAAAGGAGCATCGTGTCGCACAAAGGTGGTTTCCTTACTTCTGAAAGCTCCAAAAGGTGTCTATCACCATCGTAATCGGGATATGGCCGACTGGATCTTGAGAGAAAGTGCTAGCCTACAGGAGATTGGCTCACGGCTTCGCAGCATACAGCACACGGAAGAGCGCCGAACAGAAGAGCTTTTAGAGGCCTGTGGTATAATTACACATGCAACAGTGGAGGTATGCTGCTATTTGCGCGACTCCGTTAACGAGATCACAACTGGACATACGAGCAGTGACGCGGTAACTTTCGACGCATGTGCGGATAAGAAACACAACCATAACACACCTGCCAATGGCTTCATCAGCTATGCATCTTCAGTCAGTACTGAGTTTGAGGATATTGAGAAATATTGTGAGTCAGTGAATGAAATGTACGACGAGGAGGTACAATTTGATGATAGTTACCCATTGAGATCTGCTAAGACTATCTAAATGAAATAGAATAACGATCACTTGCTTGGCTTATGTGACTCGTAAGAACGCGTCCAAGAGAAGATGTCACTGCTGCAAATCATATCCCCAGGTCCCTTGGTCCGAAGGCACCGGGCCCAGCAACAAAGAATCTATCAACCGTGAGGCTAGATTAGACACCATAAATATAAACTGTATGCAGAACGCACTTACAGTTTCCCAAAGAGGGCATCATATCCAATGTGTCCGATGACAGTACAGGAGGAGGGTTGTGCGAAGCGGTCGAGGCCGAAACCGATGGGAATCGATAAGCCGGGTGGCCATTTTGGCGATCTCGAATCGAGCTGGACATCGTCTTTTGAATTAGGTTGATTATCTCGTCTGTAGAAGGCCTGTCAAGATGCGTTGCCATTTCTCCTTGACCCGCTTTGACAAGCTTGAAGAGAGCCCGTAGGCCATTTTTGACGCGATCGTTTTCCATCTCAAGCAGGTGTATGTATCTGAGACAAATAAGCTAAGAAAAAAGGGTTGTCCAGATTATGAACTTACTCGAGCAGCATCTCATTCTGGTCCTCCCCTAGACCTTCACATGCTGCATTGCAAGCCACGCATGACTTGCAGGGCGGTATCGCATCACACTGATGTAATCGTCAGATCAGAATAGCGATGATGGATTTTTACAACTAGCCTTCAATTTCTTTATACGGCACAGGTTGCACGCCTTCTTCACCCGCTTTCGGGTGTTATCCTGGTTGTCCATTGCAGATACGCTCTGTTCACAATTTGTCTGGGTGGCTGCTCGCATTTAACTGTCTCCGAGCGGAAAATAATTCACCTCAATGTTCCACGCCTAGAGCATAGTTGCGTGACCATTGTCTACGCCGCACACTTGCTTGGCGCTAATTCAACGTCAACTATGGTAGCGAAGTGTCCACCTCTTTGCATTAGAAAAAAACGACTTGACTCGCCAGACGGTGCTAGCTCGGGGCAGTCGGAACGCAGTAGCTAGGCCGCCGGACGGAGGATAGCTCAAGGATTCGCCACATTGGCGCGCGGTTAGAACTGTGCATCACCAATTGAATACGCGGGCTAAATCTTAGCGCATCATACTGCTTCGGATGGCGAAGACGTCTAGTCTACAGAATCATGTTTCAATTACACTAATACGCCGGCGTTTAATTAGACACGGGAAGTTAAAGATAGATCCACCATGACGTTCCTCCATACGCGCGCAAAACTTGATGCTAACGATGCATTGCACTAAGTGGATGACTAGCCTATTTGAATGTTGTGCGTAGTGGTGGACGATCTTGTCACGGACAGGGTTTCCTGCCGATCAATCCGTCGCTGTAGCTCACATCATAGACGAAGTAAACGCTTCTTGGTTCCCCAGACTGTCCCCGACGATGGAAGATTTGTGACGGATCGCAAAACTTCAGTCTGCCACTTCTGTCTGTTAATAAAAAGATTGGGCCCGTGCCTTCTGCGAAGATCTTATTTACCACGCGCTTAACCCCTTCATGAGACGTTTCGCATGTATAAGCCAAGGCCAAGGTTGATGCATCAGCACTGGTTATGGCCCAGAATTTAATAGACTCCTCGTCTCCTAGTGGCTTCGCAAAACTGTGGGACTGTTCGATCGAAGAATAAATTGGTGAACTTGGTGTGGGCCAAACACCTCGATACATTTCAGCGAACGTTGCAGCATCATCTGATCTACCAGATATTATCGAGGCATTCTCATTCTCAGTGTAAACCGATGAAGCAGGCCTTGGATTGCACATGGAGTTTGGTACTTCTTGCATGGAACCGCCATGATCAAACGGCCCAAAGAACGCTGTCAATTTCAATACCAATTTTCCGTATTGAGACAGAGCGTGACCCCTTTGCTGTGACAAAGCGGACCAGATGTCAGGGAGGTAGAGTCCTGTAGCTGGAAATGCCTGTAATTCAGCACCTTCATACTCTGTGGTCATCGAAGGCGCTGGGCAAGACTGCCGAGGTTCAAATATAATGTGGCCGCTTTTCCGCAAGAGTGCTTCTTCTTCAAATTTCTCAGCATGAACGCTAAATAGAGCGCTTGGCCGCTCCAAAAGCATGTTGTCACGAACAGCTGATAGGTCTGCGTCATGCTTGCTAAGTTCCCTTATTATTTCTGATTCAAACCCAAGCCTACTTGCAAAGTGACCCAATCGAATTAACAAAGAAGATTGACGTCCTATTTGCTTGTTTACATTGTCTTCTTTACGACTTCTCCAATCTTGTCGGTTATGACGTAGCACAAATAGGCAGAGCTGCCAATACGAGCAGAGGGCTGGAATTGACGACTCAACGTAGAGTTCTTTGCGTTCGTTGCTCTGGATCAAAGACTGAGTAGGCTGGGTACCAGACACTTTGTTGTAATTTTGAACCAGTATGTCCCTTATCGATGGATGACGTCTCATCACAGGCTCAAAGTTCTTCCTAAGCGGAAATAGGTCTCCTCTAGGAAACAGCTCTCTTAGCGTAAGCATGATTGGTTCCAGGACTTTGATATGTTTGAAGAACGTTTTTAGTGTTAAGATCATGCCGTCTACGGCTAGGGCCCTGTCAAGTAGTTTTTGACGTATACCAGGCTCATGCACCTGAGGAAAAACATGTTTGTTGGTAAAAAGACTTTTGATATAGGCACGATCTCGAGAACTCCAACGTGGTGCCAGTCCCTGGAGCATTTCGAGAGTAACTTCGTCGTATAAAACACTCGTATCCCCTGTTATCTGAACCAAAATTCTGAGCATCTGGTATAGGTAATTTTCAATTTCCTTGTCACAGTCATGCTAAATTCGTCTTAATGTTTGGGTTCACTAACCTGACTACACCTCCAACTCAAAATCGGAGGAAAAGAACCTAGCTGGAATCCAGTCCAGAGAGCACGAAATGGCTCTAATTTGTCAAAGCAGTCGAGAAGCCATTTATTCCGTTGTATTTGGTTTAGATTTTTTGCTTTGCTTTTGCTTAGCAAACCACGCCATCTTTGGGCCTCAACCTCATTGTGTTCACGCTCGTAGAAGCGAATGTGAAGATACTTTTCTCCATCAGATATAGGTACATGAGTCCTATAGTATTGACTAATAGTATGTAAATTGCTAACAGGAGTGTCTGAAGACTGCTAGTAATCTACAGGCTTTCTCACTTCTCCGAATAACTCACCTGAACGATAAAGGTCGACAGACCACCACGCTTCCTCAGACTGAGTATTACACTTACGTGCAACTTCGAGTCTGAAGCGTCCGTGGAGACACGGTACTTCTAATCCATCTGGTAAAGTTAGTCTAGGAGCAGGTCCAACTCGATGGAGCGCCTGGGCAGAGGTTTCGGATGTTTCGAGGCTGCGATGAAGATCTAGACAACTAATCAAAGCTGGTATATTATGTTCAATATCTGAGATACTGCAGCCAACGCAATCATCAGGCGTGATATCGGAAGAGCTATAAATCAGATGACGTAGTCGTATTTGGGCTTTACCCAGGTAATACTGGTCTTTCCCAATAAGCTTATGCATCCTAGCTCAGCTTGCGCACCAGGGGGAGGTCGTGCTTTTCATAAGAATTTTCGTCATCTATAATATGATCCCATCAGATTCATGGCTGGATGCTTTCACGTATTTATAGCTGTAAGGCACCTCGCTACATTCACTATGGCGCAGCGTCTTGGATCAGATTGGTTTCACACCTTTCAAGATGAAGGTGAATGGTTTTTGATGTCTGGAATGAGTTTTTTAGGCATACAAAAAGAACTTAGAGACCCGCAAAATCAGTATCCTTCAATTGCTCTCTTCCTTGGAGGAAGCCACAAGAAGAGAGTGCAGAACACACTTTTCTCCCTTCCCGAATATCCTGATCTTCACGGAACGCCTCAACTGCGGCTAGATAGCACAACTGCAAACAGAGAGTTTCCCATTCTTATTGCTAATCTGAATCTTCAGAATTCAGAACTCAGACTCCCTCCACCTGAAACACAGGGGAGGCAAAGTCGGTACAGAGTGGATAGTGGGTCAACTAACAGGCCGAACGAGGAAAAGCTCGTCGGACAGCTTCTTGCTACATTTGTCGACGTTGTGTGCCTCTTCCTCGATGATTTTCCTTCCATCGAGGCTGGGTTTGCATTTCTCCAACAATGGGTTGGCGAAACTTGTGCGCATCCCTACAGACCTCGACTTATTCTCATATCAAACAAAGACTTACCAGAACGACAAACATTTGATACAAGCCGCTTTAAGAAATTTCAAAGCGTGGTACTGCATTCGGGAAAAAATCTTCGAGTTCAAAAATATCGCAAAGTCCGACAAGCGATCTCGCAAGCTTTGAAAGAAGGGCGTGACGAAAAGATACAACAGAAAACTCTGTTCTCTGCGACACATCTACACGTCTTATTTGAAGCCGCCCTAAAACACGCCGCAGTAACTATTACTACCAGGTTTGACTTTATTCATGCATCTCGAAGGTTCAACCCGGTGGAAGATGATTTTGTGCATCACCTCGAGAATTTCTTAGACTTAAGCTCCAAGCTCAGTATCGACGAGAAATCCTTGTTGAAATATCTAGCCTCAGCTATAGTATTAGATAGTTTGCCGCCGGGGACGCATCGTAAGTTTCACGCACTCCACCGCAGCGCAGACAATCTCATGACATACAGATTTCTACCCACGAGATATATTTACTTCGATTTACAGGTCACACTGTCACTCTGCCTTTGCATCCGAGGATAGGCACTCGCCTACGGAGTGGTGCGCACTGTTAGACACCAAGTATTGCCAACTGGTCGCCGAACTAGAGGTTCGAAACCTCACCGCTGCGTCATTTCATGAACAGAATTTGGAGGCACTAAAGATAGATTGGAAAAGGTTCCGTAGTTCGCGGACTTGCCTCTATTGTCTTCGCCGAAGACCTGAGCATGGGCTCACATGTGGTCATGCAATCTGTGATACATGCGCTTCTATCTTCGGCACCAAGCGAAATCAAATGGAATATTCCTATCAAATTTCTCATTGTCGCTTATGCCAAACGCCTGGAGATTTGACGATTCACTTCAAACCCCCGACTGCCGGAAGTCGGCTGCTCGTCCTTGACGGAGGGGGAATCAGAGGCGCATTCACGCTTCAAGTTTTGAAAGCTCTTGACCATTACCGCAGGTTGCCGTATCCTATCTATGACGACTTTGATCTAGCTTTGGGAACCAGTTCAGGTATAATATCTGAGCCCTAGATATTGCGATAATATTATACTAAGGGAACATAGGAGGCCTTATTGTCCTAATGTTTCTTTTAAGGCGTAGCCTAGAAGAGTGCATATCAGCCTTTAATGAACTTGCTCAAAGGGTGTTCACTCGCAAGGAAAGACTTGGAAGTTCTTTTTTTGCCAAATTGTGCAGCTTATTATCGTCAGTGCTGACTGATAGCATATATGGAGCTGACGGCATAGAGAGTTGCGTAAGGGAAGCATTCGACAACGAAACTGTGATGTTTGGATGCTCAGGACAATCTTTTAGCACTTCAGGAATGAAGATAGCTGTAACTACGTTATCTGTCTCGAACGCTCGACTTTGCATCCTCTCAAATTACAACGGCGAAGGCTCCAGACGTGGTAATGACCCAAACATTTAATTGCCATCAAAGCTAGCTAATTATTGAAGGCTACAAGAACTACAGGGCAATAGAGTTTCAGGATGAATTCCGCATAAGAGAAGCGTAAGTTGCTACTGTGAACCTCGAACTTGACTAACAAGATGAAGGGCCCGAGCGACATCTGCTGCACCAGCTTACTTCCCTGCAAAATTTATTAGAGGATTGGGATTCGTCCAAGATGGGGGAGCCGGAAAGCATAATAACCCGATCGATCCGGCGGAGTGGGAGTCAAAGGCAATTTGGAACACTACTCCAGATCTTGCGTTATCTATTGGCACAGGGTATGCGCGCGACCCAGTATCACCACGATTCATACCTCAGAGGATGAGATTTCAAGATCGCTTTCTTCTCCGCTTGTGTCGGTTGTTCAACGCCTTTCTAAACGCTCAAGGTAATTGGGACGACCACTTGAACCGTGTCAAAGATGATGAACGCCACAAATATTTTCGCATTAATGTCGCATTAGATGAGGAGCCTTCGCTGGATGACGTGGAGAAGATACCTGATATGGAAGCAATGGCCCATAAGTTCCTCAAATCCTTTGACTTTTCGAGCATGACTCGATCTCTTTTCGCGGCTTCCTTCTTCTTCGAGCTATGCAATATGCCTGCGATTGGTAAAGATGGCATTGATTGTCACGGCATTATTCGCTGCCGCAGTCCAGACAGCCGTGCGCTTATTCAAAGGATCTTAGAAGAGTATCCCGCAGCTTCATTTAATACAGACCATGATTCCGGACTGGGCGGTGTCGATATAGACAGCGTCTGTGCCACGTGCGGACTTTTTAGCAAGGTTGTGAATCTAAGTGTTTGCCATCCAGATCACAGGGTTTCTATCTGCATCAAATTCAACAGACTAGGGAAGCATCAAATCAGTGGTTTTCCTCAAACCATGTCACAGGTCGTGGACAAACAGATGCTGAACGCAAAATTTGGAAGACCGGATCACAAAGTGTCAGGGTTCGCTGATGTGAGCGGATGCAGATGTAAACTGAAATCGAAGCGGAAACGGGTAATGACTGGAAATGTTGCGGTACTAAAGAGACGACGGATTTCGCCAAATTTTGCCCGATCGCTTCGTTATTGACTCAGGTGGACGTTGATTTTACACATGCGCACATGTATAGGGATATAATTATATTATACAAGGAACTACTCGATAAACAAGTTCATCACTTTGATCGCGGCGAGACCCAAGCACTACACCAGGTCCTATGTAAACCCACCAAGTCCTATCATATAATCTAAACACGAAGCTGCAGGCCTGAAGGCTAAGGTAGATCGCAAGCTATAGCTACAGGGAAACGTGCTCGATCGTCGACTAAGATTGACGCCGTAGAAACGGTACTTCCGCCAGTCTCAACACATGCTACGGTCGCTTTATCGGAAGGACAACACCGTGCAGTGGTGTCCTTAATGAAAACCAATAAACCTTTTTCTAGTCTGTTACCGTTCTGTCGGAGAACGAACCTACTTGACTAATTACATAGTAGTTACTGTCTCAATGAGTCTTTGTTGTCACCAGTTGACCCATGTATTCGCAGAATCCTGCTCGTCAGCATACTCCACTTTGGCTGGCTGAAACGAACGTAGTACATAGTATCAAAATGCCGATGGCTACGACTAATTGCACGAAGGATGTTGGATTGACTTGGCGCCTCGGCGTCTCCATCTTGTGGCTGTTGATCAAATTAAGAGATATCTAACCGCCGGATATACCCGGGTAGTGTCCGAGTCTGATCCTCGATGCCGAGGATGCAAAAGCACTTCTCAGATCGTGAAGCCCACCGTGCGCATTTCACGGATATGTCCAACTAAAAGATAATCTCAAAGTGTGACTTACTGGAGGCCCAAGGCTCACGTAGCTACTAGTATTATGAAGCCGAGATTATCCCTCTTATGGAGTGGTCACATCGATGCTCCACTTAGTCTTCGGCTGATCCGTTGTGACGGGAGCTGCCTTGTCCGTCCGTCTGTTAGTCCAATTTGCACATGACTCGGGCCGCACGGGCGTTTAATTCGCTAGATTTAGCTTGTTTAGGTAAGCTTCTGATTTGATTTAGGTATGCGCAAACGTAGCAAAGAGTCGTATGATCAAGCAAGTACAATTGATATGTAAACGTAACATGAAAAAAGATACTGGGCCTCGCCACCTGAAAGCAGATTACTCAGAAGCATTCTGCTGCTTTGCCACCTCTAGTAACTTAGAATATTTCTCGTAAACTTCCATAGACCAAGGTATGAGATCATGGACATATCGCTGTGTTGTGACAACACTTCGCTCCATACTGTCTAGCCTTTTCAAGAAAATATCCTGTAACTCTAATATATCGCTCTTTAATCTTTTGACTTGCTCCTGAAGCTTCTCTAGTTCCTCCAAAACCTGGGGCGGAATCGCCTTAGCCGGCGCAGTTGAGAATTGTTCGGATCCTAAGCAAGTCCCAGACTCGGGCTCAGCTTGGAATTTGGTTTGGTTTTCGGGCTGACCCCCGGACAGTGACTCGGGATGAGCGGATGCAAAGTTGTCCCAATTGAAGTCCCACTCTTGCTCTGCGATATGAGTGAGTTGGGACTGTATAGCAAGTGGAGGATCTGCAACCAAAGAATCTATTGCAGCATAAAGCTCTGGCTCGGTGAACCAGTCATCCAAATCACCTGAATTCATGTTGTGTATGGCTTCCTGTGCGACCGCAGGTGGCACTTATAGCGAGAAGATCAAAACAGAACCCAGCAGGATATGGCCGTAATTCGAGACGAAGTTACTCCACTTATATTGCGCATGGATTCGCGAACCATAAATGAGAAGGCGCTTGAGTTAGTTGGATAAGTGGATGCCATCACCTTGAGC
The DNA here is from genome assembly GCA_000359685.2 of Pyrenochaeta sp. UM 256. Lineage (NCBI taxonomy): Eukaryota > Fungi > Ascomycota > Dothideomycetes > Pleosporales > Cucurbitariaceae > Pyrenochaeta > Pyrenochaeta sp. UM 256. The sequence continues at coordinate 20,769 of AOUM02000080.1, read as the reverse complement.
ATGTGCGGTCCTTTTGAGTTATGGCCAGAGGCATAATTGTCGCACACCCGGTCTGGACGGGATGCGTCGGAAGCATCCGAGTCCAGTAGACAAATGTCGGATGAGCTCCAAAGTTAGTTCGGGCAATGCACACAAAGATGGAAATATTATAAATGGTCCGAACAAAGCATAAAGCTCTCGCTATCTCCCTTCTTCTTTTCTCCCATCGTATATTCTTCTTGACTAAGAAAAATGAGTAACAATTATGGTTACAGCATTATAGATCAAGGCCAACAATTAGCTATAGTAGGTATGCATTATTCACATTCATCAAGGTGCTGCTAAAACAGATTCAGGGCGCATATGCCTCTCAGCACCCAGTTTGTTGTGTGCAATCTGCGCTTAGCATCCACAACTTATACTTTCAAACCCAATCTCAATTGCAAAATACGTATAAGCTACTACAAACAACCCAATCTGAGCTTCGCAGTAGCCAAACCGAGGTCGACTCTACTCAAGAAGAATTGAACCATGCGCGACAATTGTGCGAGGAGACCAAGCAGCAATTCTTTGAATTGGATGAATGCCACTGCAGACTCAAGAAAGAGTACGAGTACTCCGAAGCTCTCCACCATGAACTCAACCAATCGATTCAGAGATCCGAAGCTCACGCCGAGGAAGTGGCCAGGCGGGCTGAAGGATTGGTGAAACACCTGACAGCCAAATTATCGGGAGCTGATGTGACTGAGATGCCAAACGGCCAAACCATCAGTGGGCTGCTTCTAGAATCTGCCTCAAACGCATTGCTCGTGGCCGCTATGTCCGAAGGCTATCCACAGAAAGAGGAAATTACACAACTAAAATATGTTATGGATCAAAATGTCAGATTTCAAGAGAAAAACTTGGATTTGACCCAAGAGCTTGATTCCTTGCGGTCTATCAATGAGAACTTGTCTAAACAAGTCGAAGAAAGTAAGCATGAAGCCGCAAATTTGACCAAAGCATTGGAAATCACAAGAGAAGATAAATGGAAGAAAGCTCGACGGTCTAAAAGATCAATCAGTGCACATAGCACTTGATATGTGGCTATTGTGGTCGCATTTGCCTTGACCCGACATGTATATCAAATGTCTAGATTTCATAGCCACTCCATCTAATCATAAAACGAGTCGAGAATCTTCAATCAAGGCTTCTCAATGAGACAATTTGGGCTCCAATTTGGTGTTCCACGGCCAAAACTGACATTTGTGCACTTAGGACAAAAGGAATAAGCGACTTTGCTGGGTCAGCCATTGCCAAAAATGACGACTAGAAGATGTCAATTCAATTATCAGTAGACCATACGCTTCATTCTCCTAGCTTACCAATTGCAGCTGACCATATGTTGCGTGGCTTGAGCTTTCTATGAACTCGCGAAGTGCACTATTCTGCAACAGCGTTGACCCTCGTGGAAGTTTGAGGATCACATTGTCTAGCAGGACCTTGAATGAAGAGGCATCAGAAGTAGCCTCTGGCCCTTCGAATATGGCGTGCCTGAATTCTAACTTGCGCTCAGCTTCCAAGAAAACGGATTTCTGCTCGACTCACCAACTTGGACTCTGCCGTCATGTCCCGAGATTGTGATGTCCTCGAGATGTAACTTCTTTATCGAGAACCCTGCATCACACAGGGCGTTGATGCCCTGTAGAGCCTAGCCTTTTTCTCAAAATCAAGATTGCTAGACAAATTGCATCTGCAAATACCTCTTTGCTGATAGTTTGGATCTCGCTGACACCTATCTGTGGGGTGACACATACGATCAACTCAGATAACGGAAAGCCTGGTCGATCGTAGATAGTGAAGATTGATCCGTCGAACTGAAATGCGTCGAGGATGTTGAGCACATTTACGTGGGGTCGGTCAATGCCAACGACCGCTCGATTTGGGGCAGTACGCCGTATCATTACGATCCGATAAGTCTGTAGATTTTTGTCTGTGTTGCTTTCTTGTGCTAGGACATATGGGCGTTTGCCTTGAGGATCTACCAAATAAATACACCTGTATATTTCGTCTAGATTCTGCTGTTTCGGATTAAAAACTTTGTGCCCGATTTTGATAGAAGCAAAGGCTCGTGGTAGTTCAAGGCTGATAGGACCGTCGGAAGTCAAGATTCTCCTTTTTGGAGCCCTAGGAGTGATATCTGCTTTAATTATAGTATTTCCTGTCTTTGGGAACACGGTGATTCTCCTGGAATCCATCTCAGTTTCGATATTAAGAGATAAGTCAGTTGATTCGATTCTTATTTATATAGTCAGCTAATTAGTACCCCATCAAAAAGTCGAATGTCCATAGTGACTTAGCTCAATTAATTTGCCGGGTTAGCTGAACTCAATTGTACTTAAGATCACCAACAGCCACCGAGCAGTGCTCATTTCACGAAGTTACAACAATGAACTCGAGCAATCTTAAAAGTCGAAGGCCTCTTGAGATTAACTCTATAGACCACATAATTCGGTGCTATGGTGGACGAACAGTTGCTTCAGAAATGGATCCAGGTTATATGCAACACTCCAAGCGACCCGAGGACTTAGCACAATACATCAGCTACTTGAATCGTAGAAACGGAGAACTTCGACTAGAGATCACTTTTTACAGAGAATGTTTTGAGCATGCACAAGCACTCAGAGAGAAATTATCTAGTCTATCACAAGATCTCCTACACGAATGTATAATCGGTATGCTAGATGATGCTGCTTTCGAGGATATCAAAACTATCTCTAAATCTATCTCCCTTGCCTTGGATAATTTTGCCGAAGATCAACAAAAAGCTTTCGATGCTTTTATTGCGCCCTACGTTGCATGTCGCAGAACACCGCGCCCCGGAATTTCTCTTGATGGCCCGATATAGTCAGATCACACTGTCCCACGACATTGGTGTGACAATGGTCGTTTTCTCTCTGCACGCCCTCTAGAAGTTGGTGGTTGAAAATCTAGCTCAAGATACCGAACGTCATCGCCCATATTCCGAGCAATTGTAGAGCGTGCAAGAGACCTCATATGTGCATCTGCACACACTGTAATCCAATTAGTATATAATGATAGAATATAGAGTGCAACTTCATACTACAAATAGCAATCTTTCCATTGCAGGTTCTCAGAACATCCTGAATGATTTGTGGTATATCTGGCTCCCCTCGAATCTCTGCAGTCCGACAACCATCTCGCTTCTGCAACACAGAACGGCCATCCTCATCCAGAAGTTCGTGACATCCGTAAATGTATACATCTATAATCTGCGAAGTAGTTAAATTGGGTGACACCAACACGAGGGAAGAAAGGCTTACATTCGCGCCTCCTAAAGAAGGACGTACCCCGGGACGATCAGGTCGATTTGTGCCCTCTATTCTTCTTTTTAATTTTTCGGCCTTTTCAAAATCCAAATCATCTCTAAAGACTGGCCTATCCTCCCCCAGAAGATGGTCCATTGCATCAGCAACGAGGTCCCGTTGTTCTTCCCGGTCAATGTTCCAGACAATAAGTAGGTCTCTTACTTTAGTAGCAGAGCGCTTACTGTCATCCACTAGCTTCTTCATATACGGTAAATGTCCTACAATTCCGATACTACTAGCAAACATGACTACTGTACCAAAATCTTGTAGATCAAGGCTGCGTCCGTAAGGGCCTTCAATCAAGGCTGAAACACGCGATCTATCTTTACTGATCTGAAGCAAGTGTCTAGTAAAACCAGCTCTTGGCTGGATCCGGATTTCTATCGAGTTGGACCTTTTAGAGCTCGTCACGGTAAAGGGATGACGCTGGAATAATGCAGATAATCCCGTGTTCGGGATTGTCAGATAAATGTACTGTCCAGGCAAGACGGTCCATGGGCGAGGCGTAGTAATCTCAAGTTTCAAGACGTCATAGATGTTCTCTATTAATGCACTGGTTCTCGGTCGGCTAAGTGAGTAGTTTCGATACAGCAGCAGGACGTTCCTATGGGTATAGGTTAATATCCAAATACACGCTCCAAGCAACGCTTGAAGCTTTGCCAAATTGTTCAGTTTGTATACATGTAGCCATAATGATACACAAATAAGTGTAGAGCAGCAGATGTGTATAGCACGAAAGACCTCGTACAAATGATAGCGCACTACGGGTAGGGATGTTACGGATAGCAGCACCAGACAGGATATGGCCTGATGAGGTTAGTCATATTCTATGTGGACTTTCTAGCTGTAAGTTGAACGTACTGTAAGTCCAGATATTGAAAAGATACTGTTCTGCCACTGGCTTTCAACTAGCTCTAGTGCGGCATGAGCTGTGCCTTCGAGAAGCGCTGTGAAACCGATCACATAATGGATATTCTTATAAGCTCGCAGCGAGATCCGAAGTCTGTCTGCAGCAAAGCTTGCGCTGGGCAACAATAAAACCAAATTCGTTGCAAGCAAGGATGCACATCGACCACTGAGTTTCTTCCTGGAATCTATTCCCCAGCCGATGCAAACGCCATTAGGAACAACGTATAAGAGGATTATGAATAGGTCTTTAAGTGACGCTTCTTGCCTACTAACGCAAAAAATCCTGAATGTTGTGTACACCACGTATTTCAGAAAGATGCGTTTGCCTCTATGGACCAGCCATTGTGAGATGAACAGAACAAGTCGAGTGAGGAGGAAGAGACCCGCGAATCCAATCAGGGTGAAGGCGTACCATCTGTTTGGAGCCGTTGGGACATTCATTGTGAGCATCACGGTCTCTACGAAATAGGGGCCCACTTATATAGGGCCGTATGGTTTGTGGTCAGTGCGTGTTAAAAGCATATAAATACATGCAGCACTGGTCAGTTAACCAACTAAAAAGACATGGCCCTCAAAAGATCAGAGCAGGAATCTTTTCGAAAGAGGAGAAACAACTATTTCCGTCGAGGAGACGAGATAAGCCAACGATACAAAGTAGAAATATGTGTGTCCATTCGCAAAGAGAATGGCCAGTACTATATATATAACTCAAATGAACGCCGGGATCCTCCAACCGCAGCTCAACTGGTAAGTGATCTGAAATTATTTAGCTAGCGGTTCCTCGGTCTTAATCTAGTAGGCATCTTGCACTCCGACCCCAATAGTAAAATCATCAAAAGACTTCTCGGGTCAAACCCAGCCCCTCAGGCGAACTCTTCCTAAGCAGGTGTCTCTATTACCAAGATCCTTGTCAAAACCCCCAATTCCTGGATATGCGCAAGAAGATATTTTCTCGGGTGATTTACTAAAGGGGTGCAAAGGCAGAATAATGCTGCCGGCGTAAGAGAAAGGGCATCGATTTTTTGCATGCTCATTGGATGCTTTTGCTATAAATACGGGACAGTATTGTCGAAGTTGTTAAAATCATTAGTTACACTATCTCTCAAAGAAATACTCATTACCATCTACAATAACTTATCACAATGGAAAAAATTATTCAAACTGTGCAGGACGAACTTCGCGGTCTAGCCTCGAAGTATGCCCAATCATCAAAACACGAAAACATTACACTAGATCTGGTATCTGACTTCAAACGCGCTCTTTTCACCATCCTTGAGGACGAAATACGGATCAAGGATCTCGAACAGTCAAGCGAGCTGAAGAACGAGATGATTACGTTGTTTGAGAAGGTCCCCCAGGATACGCAGTCGCTGTTTCTTAATCAAGATCAGAAAAGATGCTATGGTAAACCTCATTGTCACTTTACACCAGGGCAAACCATTTCTCTGTCCGCCAATTGCAAGGAACATTTTATGTGTCAAAAGCACGTTAGAAGTCCCTGTCTTGCCCATTCAGACAATTTTAAAGACAAAATCCCAAAAGATGAAGTTCAGATCAAAAGAGCGGCCAGGAATACGTTGACTGATAGCTCTCAGGTAGGTCGGGAGGATTCAGGCAAGGTATATAAAATGGAAACTAGTGAGAAGAAGGAAAAGGTTCTATACCAGATCATGGATCCGGAAAGCTTTTCTGCACATGATCTTTCCTATGAGGAATCGCCTAATGAAGAAATCACTGTCTGTAAAGTGAAAACAACACAGGGAAAGTGGGTTTGGATCCCAGTAAGAGCTTATGCGGATTTAAAACAAGAGGCTGTAGCCCACGCGGCAAGCACAGATACTAAATCTGTGGATAATGAAGTAATCACTGAGGAGAGTATAAATCATCAAAATTCACGTTTTGGGGGGAGAAGTGATTCATTGAATAGTCCGCTCTAAATTAGCAACAAGAATAGTTCTATAGGACAACGCGTAAAATTAACGTAATTTATCTCTAACTAATTAATTCTACATTAAGTGTAAAGTATTCAAGTATATTAATCTATCTTATAACGCAGTTTAGCGAATGAATATTATCTTAATTTACTTATAGTACAAATGGTAGAATGATTATAGCTACTATTATCACAACTTTTCTTACTAGGAGCTGGAAATTCCATGTCGTAGACCCATCAGAAAATTCTGTATAGGGACTTTCAGGTTTAGGTGTACTACTATTGCTATGACTCCCATTAATCCACTTAGGAATTGTTGCATGCGAGGAATTACTAGTAGGGCCAGTAGGCAATGTTTTTAAGCCTGTTTGATCTTGCAGGCTTGATGTAGATGTAACGCATTCTAAACCCTCTGTTGGATGAAATAATGATAGGTTGTAACAATGTATGACTGATAATTCTACTAAAAGAAGGACTAGAAGGTACCTCATAGCTTGTGATGTAGTATGTGTCTAGGAGCTAGATGAGAAACCTTTATAATTGCATTGTAACCATCAATATTTTAAGGCATCAGGTAGACGCTTAGAGTAGGCATTGCTTATATTGGATACCATAGTATATATGCGGGCACTGATTTCAAAGGCAAAGCTCATGTATATAAAGCGGGCGACTACTGATAGACTATAGTTAGTTTGAATTTCTTTTAACATGCCAAAATCATCAACAAATCACGACAATTCGCCTTGGAAATTTCCCAGGTCCGCAATGACTAAGAAACCGAAACTGCCTAGGGAAATCGAGGACGAACAAGAAGATAAAAGAAATGAAGAACTACATGAACTAAAGGACTATGAGCCGGATGATAGAAAGAAAGAGATTCTAAGAATACTTCGTTGGCCTGAAAACGCCTATTACGAAATTCTCGACGTTCCGGAAACTGCACATAAAACCGATATCAAAAGTGCATGGCGGCAGAAATCAAACCTGACCCATACAGATCGTAACAACGATGTCCAAGCTAAGGAAGTAATACAGAGTATGATAGAGAAATCATTAATCACTACAGCGGCTGATAGCTTAAAAGGGGTCAATCAAGCTTACGAAATCCTATCGGATGCAGAAAAGCGCGATCAATACGATATAGAGAGGATTTCTCTCTTAGCAAACAAATTGCTTGTTCCTAAAGAGTTCGATGAAACATTCGAACAAGGAGCATATGATCCTGATACTGAAATGGGAGAGAGCGATGAAAGCGACATTGACGAGTCCGCTATGAGCAAGGACAAAGAAGCAACCATACAAGAAATGACACCATGTGTGCAAAGACTTCTCAATTCAGGTGATCCCAAAGCTCAAAGCAATCTCCAGAGATTGATCGACAGATTAATCAAACAGAATCAATCGGAGGGCATCTTCGCAACTAGTCATTGTCCTCCTATCAAAATTTTCAGGAAGATGGCTGATGAACGAATGAAGTTGCTAGGAATCATTTCAAAACGAGATAGCCACATGCAAAAGGCAAAAGAAGAATTGGAAGTTCTACGAAAGCGTTTACGGAGCCAAATTGAAGAGCTTGAACTACCTCACGAATGGGACTTTGATGACCTAGAAGATGATATTATACATGACGCAGATTTCAAGGGCCCGATGGCAGCTGAATGGAAGCCTGGCCTGACTGAGCGAGGCGAAAAGATTCTTGCATACAGATCGATCACCAAGATCGTGACCGAGAGGGGCACTGAGCGGGAAGTAGTTACCGAAATAGTAAACGACTTCATCATTGAGCTCGTAGGAGAGCGTAATCCCATTGCTATTGCGGATGTGGCTAGGGTCGGACTTCAAGCTTCCCGGGCCTACAGAGCATTGCCAGATGAACAGAAGTTCTGCATAACCAACATTGCTCAGAGATTCAATCGAACTCACGGGAAGCACATAAATAAAATAAAAGGCTTTGCACAGAAAGATTCATTATCCTCGACGGGTATTCGTCCTTGGGGTGTGGTACTGATCGACTTTGAAGGAAATGACATGGTTATCAACCGCTCAGCGCTACGAAATGCTCTCCCAGGTATAGCAGACAAGTTAATTGATCAATTTCTTATCGACATTGGAGAACCACCAGAAGAGCCCAGATGGATGCGACTGCAGAAACGCATTGAGCACACTGAAAGACAATTACAGATTGAGAGCTCTCGTAGACATCTTGAAATCAGCAATAGGCCACAATATAGTAGTCGTCCAAGAGATATACTTAAGACTTCAGACGATGACTCCGACTCCGACTCCGACACCCGATCTACAAAGTCAGTCAGACATCGGGTGCCTACAAGACTTAAGGATGTGGTCACACGCAATGAATTTGATACGATGATGAGGAATTTAGAACAAAGATTGGTAGACAAGTTCAAAGAGTTGCAGCTCCAGTCTCGCTGAATTGAGTACTGCTTTAATTTATATTCAAGTTCCTGTTCGTACGCTTCAAATGACTACTAAATTATTCATCAATATTCTACCAGTAATTAGTGCTAACCCTTTTGAGTTAGAGTCAAAGTGATAACTTCTTTATAAATACTTCGCTTCTCCTTGTACAAACAGTTCTCCTTACTTTGACCGATAAGGTCCATTGCAGCGCAGAATGTCCTCTCAAGATACAACAGAGGCTGTAAGATCAGATCGAGTCGCGAGTAATAACTATAGAAAGCTTCTCGAGACTCTCAATCAGAAATTAACAAAACTATCGCTGGAGTACAACGCCAAAGTATATTTCATAGCATATCGTGGCAGTAAATTTCGTGGTTTCGCATCATTGAATGATGACGGCGAACTTTGGCTACCACCCAGTCCGGATGCTCTGGTAGGGGGAACCCTTTGAGTTGTGTTGGAACAAGAAATAATGTTGCAGAGGAAAATTTATCCTAGACCAATAATGAGAACGCCGGTTTGCTTTTATCGAAGACAGCGTGGTCGATCGGTCACTTTTCGTAAAGTCTGTCGACAGACCGGCGCTCAAAACATAGAAGACGTTCCTGTGAGGAATGTGGCTACAGAGAAAGAGATGGCTGATGAACTTGGTCTCCGATGGCAAGATGGCAAGATTGATTGATTTTTGGAGAGTTCAATATATTAAGTCACGTAATTTATAATTGAAATCAATGTCCGTCCCTTCAACGCGAGACACCATATCCAAAGACTGCTGATGACGTACATGTATGCTGAATGCCCTCCGATTAAGTCTAATCAAGTAATTAGAACTTCACGACTCAAGATTGGAACGTCGTCAAGGTAAGTCGAACTTGACCAGGCTATCCGGAGATGCAGGCAAACTGTTTCTCCCGACGCATATTCACCATTACCATCTTGAGCAACATATTGTACTTTTGCTATTTAAAAATAATCAATACGTTATGTAAGTATGTCCATGATAACCAAGCCCACTATAACTATATAATATGATGAGTCTCTTTTTAGGTACGCTAATATGCTGACACAGATAGTCCAATTGCCTTCATGTCATCCTGCAATTCGAGATCTGAGAGCATATTGGTTGATACTCATACTGTCAGATCGCCTTGTTGAGCGTCTTCGCTAACTCCTCGGGCTCCCCCCATTGCTTCTTTTCGTTTTTGATGACACCAGCGCAATAGATATAGCACTGGAATAACTGCGAGGAGGACAAAAATTAGGACAAGAACGACAATGACGAGGGTGGCCTGATTGTTTGCATTATCACTCCTGGGATGATAGAGGTGCATTTTTGATAAAAGCATGTTGCATAATAGCTTCCAGCGTGTAGCGGGGATAATGTAGACATATAAGGTGAGCGTAGGAAAGGACTTGCATCACTTTTTGCTTGCATGAGAGCTTTCCACCACAGCGCTATCCCTATTACTGACTAGAGATGTCGATTCTTGGCCTGCATCTGAAACCTTTGGGAAGTGATTTGTTTATACACCTATAGATGGGATACACAATGATCCTTGTGACAGTTGTACCATTGCCGCTTGCACTTTCCGCTTGCCTGGGGAAGACAATTTGTCTCTTCGTTGTCGAGGAGATGCACCTCGCATTCGCCTTGTGTACAGACAGCCCATTGTAGTATGTCATGTTTTAGGTTTCAATAGTCGGATTCGTAAGACTTGCGGATGACGTGTCCCATTGGTGTGGCTGTTTTTGATAATGGGTTCGGTGTTTCTTTGATGCCTTGTTCATTTTCTTGGCTGCGGTTGTGTCCATCCAGGTTCTTCTGGTAGTTGCAATACTCCCATCGGTCTAGAGAAGGCTGGCATTGTCTTAGCTGTTCGCATTTCTCGGGTGAACATTTGGTTTGGCTCCTCGCAGAACCTTCATTCATGGTTCTTTGGCGTATCTGATCATCAAATTCCTGGTTTTCTTCGGGTCTTGGGGTATATTCTTGTCCCCATTCCGTTACTTTGTTTCCTGGGTGCGGCTCTGTTGGAAAGATGTCCTCTTTGTTTCCTAGGCTTTCGTAGAACTCTTGAGCGCTTATTTCTTCCCAAGGTTTTTGTCTTCCAGGTGTCATGACGTTGCTGATGACGTATGGTGCGGCCAGGTACTTTGTGGTCAACTCGTCGTCCTCACAAGATGGATCGTATTCTTGCCCTGATGCGTTCTTCCAGACCAGTTCGTCGCCTTTCCTTGGCAGATAGTTCAGATCCAGGTGGGGAAACACTTCCCATCCGGCCTCTATGTCGTGGTCGGATCTGTGGGTACGGTGTTCGATTATGTGGACTTGCCGAGTGACTGTGTTCTGATTACAAGTTCTTGCAAAGTGTCCCGGTTCTTCGCACTTGTTCGTTCCGTGGCCCTTCACTTTCCAGGTCTTCCCTTTGTTGAAGTTATCCAAGTGTACAATGTTCTGGCTTTCTCTACCTGACTGCCCTACTGTGCTTCGTTCCAAGTTCAGTTTGTAGGGCATGAGGTCGATCCTTATACTTTCCCTGATCAGGTCGCCAAGATTGCGAATAATGACACCAGCTCTGGCGAGGTGCTCAATGACTTGTGGTTTCAAGCCCTCTCGGTATATTCGCTGGGTGGTCATCCCAATCAATCAGCGTGGGCGTACTGCTGGGAATTGTTGGTGTAGTTGGCGACACGTTAAATTTGTTTGAGACTTTGGATGTTTCTTTCGGCGATTGATCCAAAGATGCGCTTCAAGTGTATAACTGTTGAGATGTGTGGCACCACAAGTTAGTTGATGGTCTAACTTAGGAGACATCCTCCGACTCACTTAACGTATATGGTCAAGCGTTTCAAGAGGTCGTATTCTTCCTAAAGAGTTTCGAACCCGGTATCGTGAGTTAAGTGTTTTTGCACGACAAGGAACGAGTACCAACTGCTATTACATGTATTGTTAAATGTTAGGCCTAAGTTAACCTTCAAGTCTGTAAATCTGGAATACTAGCAACAAGGGGTTGGTTCCATTGTGATGGAACACATCTGCAAAGAGGCAGACCGACTCTGCAGGCATATTTATGTGCTAGCATCGCAAGTAGGTGTAACGACAGATTAAAAGTTTGGCTTTGAAATTATCGGCCAGAAACACGAGGAAAGGTTTGATAACAGGTATTTTACGGGTGTCTGTGAGTCGCTCAGCCTTCCTTGTCTACCCTTTATGCGCTGATCCACGCCCTCTCTGCCTGGGTCTTGCACTATCTTCGAAGCGTTGTCTGAGCGGATACAGCTACGAAGGAGGATTTGCTGCCCGCTGCCTGCGGCCGTTCGATGGCTTCTCTTAGCAACTCGGTCGGCGGCTTCATTTCCTGGTATACCTACGTGCGTTGGTATGCAGCGGACTTTGACTACTTGCATGATCTGTTCGAAGGTGTAGGCATCTGATTGTCCTTCTGCCTTGACTGTGGACCAGATGGCTGCTTGGTTGTCTATGTATATGGCCATTTGTTTCCGTTCGACGTTCCCGTCTGCATATGGTTGCGAGACCCAAAGCTGATGCCTTGCAGCTCCGCTGCGTATACTGCCGAAAGGGTGCATGATCCTACTTGTACAGTGCTGGCCTGCTATGTGGATGGGCATACTGCTGCTGAGCCGATCTCGCAGTCGATACCGCTGCTATTCGTGCAGATACTGAGGCTCTTGTCTATCTCGAATTCTTGGCTATGGCGGTCGCGGGCCTGCACTGCTGTAGGTACGTGGCCCCGCAGCCACACTTGCTTGTCGAGACTGCTCACTTAATTCCTCAGTTCCTCGTAAGCTTTCTGCCAAGGATAATTGTTTAATTCTTGTCGATGACTACTCGGCTCTAATCTACAGTCTTCGCGATGCCCCTAGGTGAAGAAGGGTGAGCAATGGCATCTGCATTGTTATCCTATATCTGCTGTTCGACAGAAACCAGGAATGTCTCCACGATAAGCACATGGTTCTTGTAGGCTCTCTGAAAGATTGCTTGCCTTTAGATTCGTCACGGTGTGATGAATCCATTTCTCAGGATTTGTTGGTGAAATAAGTATTCTTGCAATTTTTGGCCCGGAACATTTGGTGCCAAGTGGCCAACTCAATGCCATCGCTTAGCGACATTTAGAATTAAATATCGGTGCTGATTGGTCCAGGCCTTATCTGCATGTCGTTGCCCCGGTTTGGTAGACTTTTTTGTACAATACAATCTGCCCTTCGCAAAGTTCCAAATCTCAGTGGTTGCTCATGCTAAACGGCTGCCGTCTACCACGCTAAATTGGGCTTGGAGAGTTCTGCGAGCGGTCCAGAATTCCGGCCACTGGCTGTAATCTAAGAATAGTCCACATGCAGTGCATGCGGCCTTGTTATAGTCCATAGCACACCCAAGACACATCTAGTCCTGGGACCAGAGTACTGCTTTACAGGAACACTGAAATCATTGACTCCCCCCACCCATATATACATTGAAATGCAGGCGGATTGAGTCATTTTCACTGCTCGATACCGTCGCTCGTAACTCATAGGCTACTCAGCCTCATCGCTCCCTCAACATCGCCGTTTCCCATACCAGATGAGCGTGGGATGCCCCTCCAAATGCGAATGCCTTCAGACACTCTACGTATAATCCCGGCGGAACAGAAGACAAGGGGGCACAGTAACTGTGTAGATATACATGCCTGCGCCCGTTAGACTGTTTCATGGCTAAGAATCGAGACATACGAGAAGGATACTCCGATATGATCGAATACTGATTCTACTGTCTTTGATCAAGGACACATAAAGGACCATTGCGCCACAAAATTAGCAGAGCGCTGCGGTTGCATTCGAAGCAATGAGTGCAATCAACAGCCTTGTGTACGTTGAATTTCGCCCTCCTGAGCACCTTTGCTCGTACAGTCTCCATCCTGACACCCCTGAAGCAAAAGTAGGCGGTAGGATAAGGTACAAGAAGGAAGCATGACTAGGCGGTGTGAGTTGCAGCCTATTTCATGTAAGCGAAAAGGTCCAAAGTTATTGTCAATAGGCCTGTACCTAACAGAGTAGACGAAGTCGAGTATTGTGAATAGCGTAGAGACCACATACACAAGTGGAACAATCCAATAAGGAGCAATCAAGCGACGCATGACATGAGCAAGCTAATCACAGCTTAGATAAATTTGCGAGGTAATTAGAAGAACTCACATTGATGCTAGAATGGATCTGTAGAACACTGAGTTGTGCTGCCTCGAGCTAAACAGCCTTACGTCCTCTGACGACGGAGATTCCAATGGATGTAATAGCAGCAGCTAAAGCAACTACTTGATAGCCGCCATAAAATATGGCAGAGGGTTTGTCGAAGCGGCTCGTCAGGTTTGACCTGGGCGCTCTAGCATCTAGGCTGATGAGGACACCACTCAACAGCAGCGCGAAAGAGTGGCATATAATGAATCCGACAAGAAGTGAGTATTCTATCATAGCGAGGTATTATGAGGGAGTATCTGGCTAGAGAGACTCCTCTTTATATGAATCCATGTCAGCGTCCCGTGAGGCACCGTATGCACGAAACCGTGTTCGGCATCGGTGCCGTGAACTGCGATACCGCCTCACCAGGATCTATGTCGGAAAATGGCAGGAGGACGCATGATAGCAAGCATTCTAACCAAGTAGACTCCGACGATGGCTGAGACACCGGCGATTCTACCACTGGAACGGGGCGCTTGTCCTTTCTCTACAAAATCCAGACGTATAAAGAGACTCCGTACCTCAGCAGGAGCCATCCAGTCTTTTTCACCATACCACCTCCTTGATCAAAAGTTATTTACTATTGCGTTCTTTCGATATGAGCAGCTCGCAATCCACGGTGGAAGATCCAAATTTGTACAGGGAGATGGTAAGCACATACACTCACTTCGGAAGTATTGCTAACATGAGATAACGACCCAGACGCAGAGGAAGGATGTAGGCGTTGGCAACGAAGTCAACAGTGGAAAGACGGCTACAGAAGGCCTTCATAACGAGCAGGAGAGGCTTTCCAAGACAGGTCTCTATGGACCTTGCGTTGAAGGTCAACTTCATCTAACTGGAAATAGTTGCAAGACTGAGCGCCTTGGTCGATGCTCTTTATCGTGAAAATGCCATCCTGAACCGAAGAATCATCGCACTCACGCAGAATAACAGCAGCATGAAGGCTATTATATCGAGTATTGGAAAATGCGTAGATCTATTAGAATGTTCGATTGGAGAAGGGGAGCTTTCCAGCAGCCAGTCTGAAGAAATTGATGAAGAGAAAGCGCCGGCCAAAAAGAGGAAGGCCTGAATCGGCTTCACGCGGATGGCCACTATAGACGGTGTATTGTTCTTATAAACGAGTGTAGATTTGGCTTATAAGAAAAAGCCGCTCGTGAAGGTCACAAGTTGAGTGTATGTATATCGACGGAGGAGATAGTGCGGATAACTACGCTGCCTTCACTAGAGGAACCAGGTCATTGCGTATCTAGATGGCATTTATGTCCTAAATTGAACGCGTAATATGATGCATACCTGTCGGTTCCTCCTCAGCTAGAGGTGGAAACGACTTGGATTTCAGATAGCACCAGTAGGATGATCATTAAAGCTGTGGGAGTCGCAAGTTGGCGGGGCAGAGACTCCTATGGAGTTCGTATTCCAGGCCTAGTTGTACTAAAAGTCCTTGTCGTGCGGAAAACGGGGCCTCTTGTCATGGTGGACGAAGCGGGCAATTTAGCATTGTGCCAACAAGCAAATGCACATTGGATCGTCGCATCGCGGAGAGATAGTCGTTGTGGTGGATCGCAAGGCTGAGTGTAGACGCGCCTGGAGAACCACGCTCATTCGTCGGACCAGCTTTCCTTGCCGTTACTTGGGACTGGACCTTCTTTTGGTTACAGCAAATTCGGCATAATGCAGTTAGCGAAGGTAGGAGATTTAACAGGTTGGTTCATCTCCTAGAGCAAGCATCAATAGCTGTACGAGTGATGCTATGCAGTTCCTTCAGAATGTTCTTTAGGCATGCTGCAACACAGCGTCTACCTCTTCGCTACAACTAATTAAATTAGATCACTTGAAAAGGTAGCTGGTTCCGAATCACTGCTTCGTCAGGTTGTCTCCCGTCGACGGCTCCAAGCTATTAACTTCTATATCCGTTTGTGGAGAATATGTATAAGCGAGTCTCAAGATTTTTGCCTGAGATTGCGAATATCGTCTTTCTAAATTATAGGTACTCTGAGTTTCAGAGACTGGAGTTGTGGTCCATGTCGATCATCTTATATACGCTGAAAATAGTTATAATTTGGACTAAAGTTGAAAGTAAGCATATCTCCTACCTTAACGTGTTGATATTCTAATACTCCAGTCTAGTGACCCTTGTAATTTGCGTCACTTAGTGAATATTGGTTCGAGTCACTAATCTCTCCAAAGTAAGCTGATATATGTGAGTTTGAAGCGATAAGAAAGGGGGCAAGCGGTAATCGCAGTACAAGAGCAGATCTTGCACTTTGTACGCTGCGGGCCTCTGCTGTGCGATAACTCCCAATTTAATCAAGAACTTTCTACGTTTGGGGCCTCTGACAGGCAACCGGGTACTCCAGGCCGGCTCCTAGCAAGAACGAAGTCCTTTGGTCAGAGTGCGGTCATGCCATCATCAGAACTAACAACCTTGGACCAGTATGACTGATATGATTCAAAACTGAACACCAGCTGTTACAACCGCTACCATCCAGCCATAGACAGCCATAGAAGTGTCATATAACAGAACTAAAAGTAGTTACATTACATTTCGTGAAGCTCAATAACTTAACTGCTTAAAATCATAAATGTAAGTTACAAAGCAATGAATCATTCCTATGATCAAGTGTACGTACCTAGTAAATCGCAACACCTCAACCCTTCGTTACTTCTAATTAACTCAAGCAAACTATCCATACATTCCGCTCAAGAATAACTGAGGTCTCGTCTCCTCATTTTTTGCAGGGATTGAAATACAGAAGTGTAGTAAAACAGCTTAGTTCCGGATCAGTGTCGAAATGAAATGGTGTGACTGAGTGACCAGAATCCATACCACTTTTGGGTGAAGAGACTAAGAAGACTCTACTAAGTATGCGTGCGGTGGATCTCAAACCCATGCCGCTGCAAATGCATCTTGTCCTCTAGCGGAAATTTACACAGTGTGCAGCTAAGACAATCCCCTTCCTTGATGTGTTGAAGGTGCTTTCGTTTGAAATGTCGAGTAAGACTGCCTTTGCTGCTGAATTTGTATGTCCTATCTTCGATCAAAAGGTTTTCGTTGCCAACGCACATCCAACAAAATGTAGGGTCCTTATCCGTATACACAGATATTTTAGCTGCTTCAAGCTTGCTTTCGTCAACTTTGACCTTGTTCTCATGCGGGGTGGTAACAGCTTTGCAGTATCTCCGCAGAGAGTTCATCCCACCCTCTTCCACCTTGCAATATGTCGTGACAGCCTTGATAGCTCTATTACGCCTGAATAACTCTTCTTTAATGGTTGATCCTGGTTGGGAAAGTACTGAATCGACTAGTTCTTGTTGCGCTGGCGACATTGTGATAGGATGTTTCTCAATGTGGTCATCAACTTCGAGTCCTGCAAGTTGTCGTTCGACATCTCTCACGGGCTGCTCGTACTCCCAACGTTCTTTCTTTTCCTCCAGTAGTATATGTCTCTGATGCTGTTTCTCCCGATTGATCTTCAAGTTCAGCTCCTTATACCTGGAGAGCTTTGTGGGATTCTTGAAGCGATATTTCATCTTTTCCCTCTTTATAAGTAGTGCACTTATGATAGGGTGATCGTTGACGGAGGCAGATTCTTCCTGTGTAAGTCGCCGTGGTCGCCGGGTATCAATTGAACGACTCATGGTGCATGCAGCCCGCATGAGTGCGTTCTGAGGTTGAGTGCCTCGGACTACAGCTTGTGTGTCGACTGTTATACGTCTCGAGAGATAGTGCTTCAAGAACGTACCGATGCTGGCATGACCCATCATAAGATTCTGCATCGCCTCGCTCACATTCCCTAGTCCATAAGTTAATAATGCATATCCCCACTATAGTAGATATTGGTTACCATTCTCGTTGAAAGCCTTTCCACCGCCATATCTCAGGGAGTAAGGACGAGTGACCTCTCGAAACCCGGTAATTTGACCAATTGTCTTGAGGCAGTGCAACAAAGTATGGTATGGCAGGGCTTCATAGGGCGAGATGGCCCAGCCGTTTCCGGTCTTCACAGCCTTTCTGAACACAGGGACATCGTCAAGCCTCTTGTCAAGCCGTAATGGCAGCTCGTTTCGGCCCGGCGGAATCTCAAGCCTGCTTAATTCCTCTTGTGACGTCAAATTATAAGCTGCGAATGCATTATCGCTAAAAAGAAGTCCTAGTAGAAATATATGGGGGCTGAAAACAAGAGTATCATCATACATGATCTCAGGGAGTGGGAATGTGTTCCTTAGATATTCTGTGAGCATGGCGGCTGCAGTAAACATAAAAGCTTCAAAAAGAGGCACATGCAGCTTGAATACTTACAGATCTTTGATTCCAAGATAGCCCTTGGTAAATTCAAAAGTGAATTCCAATAAGATTCGATGAGGGCCACCCTCAGGATCTCGAAGCAATGTAACTAAAATATGGCGGTAGCAGAGCCCAAGGATAGGTCGGGGACGATTCACGGTAAAGCCGCCTAGCTGTAGGTAAAGCTGTGTTTGGATCCGGTATCGCCCATGAGGATACTTTTTTTGAGTGGTAGTCAAGTTGGTTCTCAGTACCAGTGTCAGATCTTCCTCATACATACATGCCTTATCCCGACCGATCTTTTTCAATCCATGTTTCTTTGATAGCTTTCTTAGCACCTGAGTTGTATGTTAGAACACGTGAGCCTAAAATCATGCCGACCAAACATAATAGAGGACATTTGCACATACCCTGTGCATGCTCCTAGTGAACTTGCCATCCAACTTTTCTCCAGTGGCTCTCTCATATACTAAACGAAACTGCTTCCAATACGTTGATAGGGAGCTCTGATATTTGGTCCCACGACGCCGTCTCTGTTTTCCTTCACGTTTGCCTTCCCGCTGTCCTTTTCGCGGACTCAGAACATAGTCGAAAAACGTGTTCAGTGTACGGATGGAGACAGTATTGAAGGGGCGATGTTCAGGCTTTTCGAGGTCCTTCCAGCATCTAGTGAGAGATTTTGTTAATAGCAAATTAGAAAGAAATGCATAAAGACGTAATAACTCACTGGTTCCATTCATCCAGTATGCGATCTAGCTGATCCCTAGTGCTGTCCGCATAATCCTGTGCGGTAAACTCTGTTTCGTCAAATGTCTCAAGCTGTTGATGGAAGTAATCGAGCGAGTAATCGTCATGATCCGTTAGGTCAGTATCATAATCGACGCTGTTCACTGACTCAGTGTCAGAGCATTCGCTCCCAGACCGGGAAACTGTGACAAATTTGGCGCGGACAGGCATGATATCTCCTAGGAGAAATGCAGTGGAGGAAGAAGAAATTAACTATGAGATAAAGCTGTGTAGGTAGAAGATAAAGATAACTAGAAGGGAAAGCCCTCTGTTAGAGAACAAGAGGGCAGGTCGAATACGACTCGCGTTGTAATAGAATGATAAGTTAAGAACAGCAAGCAACCCAAACCTTATATATGCTGGCAGAGTATCAACAGACATAGTTGACATAGCGCGATTAAGTCTATTTGGCTTAGTACCACAGCTAGAACCTAGCTTATGCGGCAGAAAATGAACGTCCCTTTTCATACCTAAGCTTATAATTATCTGCATTTCCGCTAAACTAGATACAGTAATCCGAAGGAGCTTATTTAAGAACGGTGGCTGCAGATTTACGGTGCTTTCGCTGCAAGCTAGCGCCTAGTATTGGTATCTTAAATATCCTAAAGTAGCCTCTAAAATGCCGTTGTATTCTTTAATAAAGTAAAATACTAAGTAGGCTACTCCTATTAAAATAGGTATAGACCTATAAATTTAATTAAGATAGAATACTCTAAAAGTATAAAGCTAGAATAGTTATAAGAGGTAATCTCTAAGAGAAGGATTTATTTACTTTAATATATACTATAATATTAGTAGTATAATCCTTTAGAGTAGCTATAGTAATTACTACTTATTTTAACCTAGAAATTATATAGTATAATATAGTAGGAGTATTTCTAAATATAATAATTATAAAGGATAATCTAGTAATCTATAATCTACTAGATAGGTTTAAGAAACTAGGGTATATATATTAAGCTTAATTAAGTATTATATAGATTAAGAGATTTACTACTACTCTAGTATAAGGAGTTTATAAGTATACTAAGATTATATAGATTTATTATAATAAAAGAAAAGCTATATCTATTTACTACTTAGGATTAAAAAGTATTAATCTTATTCTATATTAATAATATTCTATTATTATATTATAAAGTATATAAGTAGGAAGTATATAAATTATAAGATTAGATTAAAGAAAGATATAAAGTATAAGAGTAAGGACTAGTAGAATAGTTCCTAGGGATTAGAGTAATTAGGGATTAAAATAACTAAATAATTACGCTTATTTATAATACCTATATTAAGAAGATTATAAAGAAGTTTAGATTAGCTAATAGAACCTTTTTACTAACTCTACTCCTATTAGAAGAATTAATTAAAAGTACTAAAGAAGTATCTAGAGATTAGATTAAGAACTATTAGGAAAGAGTAGGATTAGTACTATATATAGTAATTATACTATACCTAGATATTATATTTACTATTTCTAAGCTATCTTACTTCCTAACTAACCTAAGTAATTAGTATATAAAAGTAGTAGAATATATAATTATATACCTATACTAAATATACTAGGAAGTAATCTAGTATAGCTATTTTAATAGTCCTAATCTTATAATTTATAGAGATATATTATTTATAAATAATCTAGAAATATATTAATCTTTATATAGATATATTATAATACTATTTAGTAGAGTAATCTTCTAGAAAGTAGTATATTAGAATATAGTAACTACTTTAACTATAAAGGCTAAGCTTCTTATACTTAAGTATATAACTAAAGAAATAATAGTACTTAAGTACTTTTTTAAAGAGCTTATACTTAATCTAGAAGAATTATAGAATATTTAGTATAATAATTA